>CAEGAG010227499.1:0-13294 GCA_903067065.1 Brachyrhaphis terrabensis | reverse complement strand
AGGGTTCAAGTCACACGGACGGGAAAGTAAAATTTAACGATGACTAAGTGGTAATTTTTCTGGAACAAACCAAACAGGTTGTAGTTGGCATTCCTTACTGACACATGATGGATGCTTCCTTTGATTCGTTCATAATGTAATCAGTTTCTTCCAGGAAACATGCAGCATTTGCTCTCTGTCCTTCCAATCTGGCTGCGTCTGAAACTCAGCATACTAATGTAACTAAAACTAGAGTGGAGCTTCGTTTTCCTATTAAATTATCACACAAATGATGAGTAGCATCAGTCATAGTTCTTCTTTCTGGCATTAGCGTTACAAATACCTTGTGCAAACACTTGAAGAAATTGCACTGCAGGAAACGGAGTGATGCAATGATAGACCAAACATACACTACTTTCTTGGAAATATTAACATAGCAATAGTTTAATTTCAAACAACTCAAAGCAGAGTTTTTACTTTGTAGGATTATAAATTGTACCTAATTTAAATCTGACTTTTCACTTCTGTTTTCTGAAAAGCTTCCTCCGATGCTAGTTGGTGTTTTTGCCATCTTGAGAGCCGGTGGCCACATAGCCAGGAGCTGGTCGGAGTCGATGGGGAAACTGTTTGGAGGAAAATCTGTTTGCAGCTGAAGAAAGACCCTTAACATGCATCCGGAGCTACAATAGGACAGTTTAGATCAAAACATAGTTACAATAGGCCAGTCAAAGCTAACCCAGCTGTGGTAAGACTTTTAAGAAGTCTTTGGCAAAAGAGTAATAAGACAAAATTACTCTTTTTGTCAGTTTGTTGTTCTTCACAGAAGCTCTCTATCCAACCTGAGTGAGCTTGAGTTGTATGCCAAAGTAGAATTAGTAGAATGTCAAAACAAATTCTTAAATTCGTAGTGAACTTGAGGCAACGTGTTATTCTCGTTAAAACAGCCTTATGTTTATAAGTTGGACCTTTTTTAAACTCAGCCTTTCACTTCCTGTCTTCTAATTCCTTCCAAAGTCCTCAGGCCACTGTGGTTGTTGTGTTGCAGTCATAAGATGCAGTTAGCTGGTTTTTTTTTTTTTTCCAATGTCACTCTGGGTCAAAGCTGATTAGAAACAGATATGTAATAAACAACACGTTTTATTTTTACATGTTTTTAACGTCTGCAGCTTGGATACTCAACTCTGCCACTAAATTCATGTTACTTTTCTTTACAAATATGGCATTTGTCAAAGTCTAAGACTTTTTGGGCAAACCTAATAAAAGTAACAAAAACTTAAATCCTGCTGGGTTTTTAGCATTGTTTATGAATTGAACTTACAAAGGAGAAGGGCATGAAATTATTTTTCCATGCTTTTTATTTCAATAATTTAGGAATAGAAAATGAAATTGTTTTTTAAAATCAAAACAGGTCTCTCTTGTAAATTAAGATGTTGAGTCTCTATAAGGCAGCTTGTGCAAACAAAGGTCAAATAAAAATTACTTTTTTTTTTTTGTCAGTTTGTTGTTCTTCCATATTGTAAAAATCTAAATAAAAACTGATACAATTTATTGTATACTCCATAGGACACTTCATACTGGATCTTCAACAGATTTTGATTTAGATTAAAAAAAAATATCAAATAGGTGTTATAATTTTAACAGTTATCTAAATTTCTACAATAGTTATTTCAAAAGTTGAGAATTCTTTTAGAAGGTCAATTTAGTTTTTGCATCTTGAAGCAAATTTTCTTGAGCAAAACCAAAGAGGGCAACTTTGACTGGCTGAGTTGTACAGTTTGCCGCCTCCTGTTCCTCATGAGTACATAGAACGCTAAAACTGTTTCCTTTCAAAACACCAGAAGCCATCAACCCATCTCTTCCACAGGGTTGGAGTCCTTGAGGACGACTTCACCTGCCTGGGGATCCTGTGTGCCATCTTCTTCTTCCCTCTGGGCATCCTCTTCTGCTTTGCTCTGCGTCAGAGGAGGTGCCCCAACTGTGGCGCCACCTTTGGCTAGAGGGACCAAACCGCAGCTCTTTCACCCACTTCTCTCATTCACATGCATACATAGTTTTTATATATATATATATATATATATATATAAAAATGATAGATTACAAAACGAATTACAATGAAATCTGTTTTTCATCTGCAGGTTTAAGATGCATTATCACGAGTTTCCAGCTGTTGTCAGTGCCTTTGCTACATTCAGAGTAATCAGATGCCATCAGTTTTTTTTTTTCTTGTAGATGTTTAAGGGATCTGTACAGATTCTTTATTTTTATAGTTGGAGCCAATTAAACTTTTTTTTGTCTTAATATTTTTCTTTATTTGCTTGCCGCCGCCATATTTTAGTTAACTTTGCACTCTGCTTTTTTTGTTTCAAATGTATGTATGGCTCAGTATGTTCCACGTAGGCATTGAGATAATGCTGTGATTTAAAGAAGAAGAAAAAAGGATTACCTTATGGACATTACCTTCTCCGGCTGAAACAGTGGACTTACGCCTGACGAAGAATTTTGCATGTTTTTTTTTTTTTTGAGATCATTTCTTGGGGCCATATTTTGCACTGACAGTTTGTCCAATGATGATTCTGCTGGGTTGAGTTTCTCCAGGGCCAATGCAGACCTCAGGTACACACAATCTGACATGCCCTCGACTTTTACGAACTCATTGTTTAACTTTGGATTTACTTTGAGAGGACTGTTTTTGTTAAAGCGCAAGCTCCTCTTTTAACCTCTAGAGGATTGAGTAAAGGCTGAAGTATCTTATATCCTCAGATTTTCACCTCCATATTTCTGTGACAAATCAACTTTCCTCCCAGCCAGACAATCAGCTGAGAATGTCCCTGTCCATGTCTTCCTCCGCTGCAGGACCCTTATGTTCATGTCGGAATAAGAAATAAAATAAAAATTGGTATGGAGAGAAAAAAAAAGAGAAATGGCGTTAGAAAACACACTAAGCACGCTCTTATGATTGACGTTATTACCTTTTATATGAGTTACTGTAATTAAAAAGTAATGCTATTTGTGTCTTGGATTTTTTTTTTCTTGCAATGTTATTCAAACCCCTTTGACTTCACATTTAAACCACAAACTTCTGTTTTACTTACACTGAAATATTGTAGTCCTTATAAAATCCAGTCTTTTAGAAGTCACGTAATTAGTAAACTGCACCATTTCTGTTAAAACACAGATGTACCATGACTAAATATAAAACTGCTTGAGTATGAGTACTTCAGAAAACTTCTGTAAATAAAAACACCAAACTGAAGAAATAAATCTTTATTTGTTACATAGCAAATTATAAGAAGGATGTGCTGAGTAATGGAAAAGCATACATGTAGTTTTACCATCTGATTGTATCAGAAATGCACAGCTGGGATAAAGTACAGGTAAGATATACTTTATAGTATGTATATAGTATTAAGGCACAAGTGTCCACATTACAAAAAAAATGGTCCAACAGGCATTGGATAACAGAGAATCAGTAACATGTACAAGAGGACCAAAGCAAATCCTTCTGTGCCTTTTAGGACATTTTTACATAATCTTTCTCCTCAAAACATGTCTAGTGATTTTCAACAGTTTATAGATTAAAGCCTGAAATGTAGTAGTCCTCCACAGTATTGTTCTCTAACCACAGAATGGTTTCTAACAGTCAGACAAGCAACATCAACGGCATAAATACATCACAAGATTCTCTTTGAGCAGTTTTTAATTCATCCATGTCTCAAGTGCAAGTTAAGATGTGTTCATTTAAATCTCACCGACACACACAGACAGACTAAAATATAGACATAGAAAATTTATATATCATAAATAGACAAACATCGGTTCAGGTACTAAAATACTTAGTTTACCATATCAGTTTGTAGCAGATTCAAATGGCCTTTTTCCCCCTCCGCCCTGACCCAGGAGAAACTGCTGGATCAGAAGGGCAGAGGTCAAACGATGAGCTCGGAGATGGATGGAAATGTTGGAGATCAGATGACGGGCGCAGAGCGATCGTTAGTCACAGTTGGTCGTAGCCTGACTGTTGCAAATGGATTTCCTCCGCTGTGAAGAGCAGTCAAGAAGCGCGGTTAACACAAGTTTGAGTGCAACAAAAGCAAATGTTGATATTATGCAACCTACGCGAGGAAAGCAGGCGGAGGTCTCGAGGTGCCGTTAGACTGTGCAGCCTGTGGACAAAACACGCGTCATTGTCTGCATCACGGGCAAGCTTGATGTAAAAGTTCACAATAAAGCACAAAACCACGATACATTATAAAGACGCACATGACGACAACCTCTTGGTGCTGATGTCACAGTTACACCGATCCAAACGTGGGCAAGTTTACAATCCGAAAACAGTTTTATGGACTGCACAAGAATGGACGAACGGATGAATGGGTTTGACATCAGCGTGCAAAAACTGTTACGTCACACGGACTCATATGGAACCTGGAGTTTCAAGAAATTCAAGTCTGCTACACAATGAACCATGCAAATGTTTCCTGTAGCAAGCTAGGTTTTACGATCCACTGGAAAAGCTTTTCTCTCTTAAACCTTCCCACCTTTTGTCATATTACAACCACAATCAATTTAATGGAATTTTGTGCAGACCAACACATAGTGGATAATTACGAAGAGGGATGTGAAAGATGAATGTCTTTTGTAAATTCTTAAATAGAAAGCAGAGAAGTCAAAGTGTGTATGCATTAAGCCCCACTTAGCCCAAAAACCCTAAATAAAATCAAGAGAATAGCCTCCAACCGCCTATAATCTAAACACAGAAGGCGTCAGAGGTTAATCGTCTGCATCACACAAAAAGCAATAAGTGGAGGAAAGCTAACACTACCAACCATCCCAATGTGTATTTTTGCTTTTCATTCATTTTGTGACATTTTTTAAAGACCGGTCATCCTTTTCCTTCCACTTGGCAACTGTGTGCTACTTTGTGTTGGACTTTGACATCAATTTCAAACAACAGTTTTGTTTATTTTGAGGGAAAATGGGGAAAGTAGGAATACTTTTCATTACTGCTAAACCTCTGAGGTTACATAACCTGGGTTTTAGTTGTGTGAGTTAATAATCCGTAAACACACTCTATAGGAATAAAAACAACGGACAAATGGGTCTGGTGTTAGCATGCAAATACATGTTTTGTTGCGTCACAAGTCAACTCGTGGAACCTGGAGCGTCTGGAAATTCAACTTTGCTCCACAATGACCAACGTAAATGTTTGCCGTTATAAGTTAGTCTTTATGCAAGTTTGCATAAAAAGGGACAACAAATTTGTTATTGCTTCTTAATGCCTTCCTAAATATGTGCTTCTACTGAATTAAACGGGAAAACTTGAATGCCTTGGCTTGAACTCATATGATAAGCTATTATTTGTCCAAGCACTCTTTTGCAATACTAATATTGTGCAGCTCCAAGCAAAGGTATTTAGTGGATTTTATCTAATAGTTATGGTTTCAGTCAACAGTTTGAAAGGCGTTTTAGCCTGCAGTGCCAAGAATGTCCACAAGAGGGCAGAAGTGGATAAAAAATTCCAAGGGCTCTGATCATTTTCTTCACTATACTGTTTTCTCCAATACTCAGCTTACATATGAAAAAAGAAGTTTGCCTCTAGTCTTCTCTCTTGATTACTAGAGTAGCTCTCTCTTCTTCCCCATCTATTGATTCCTGTGACCTGTTATCTTTTTTAAAAAAAACAAAAGAAAACCAAAAAAAACCAGTGAGGTTGCATTTTTTGTCACGGTGAAAGCATTCCAGGGTGACCTCACCTCCCCCACTTCCCCATTCCCACCCCCACTGTGACATCTCTCTCTTCACACCTGATCTGGACCAACCCGCATCAGACTGATACAGATTGGGATCAGTTTTTGTCTCAAAGCAGATGAAAGAATGCGACAAAAAAAAAAAAAAAAAAAAACCTCAGGGTTTATCAGCTCGCAAGAAAAGCTGATAAACCCTTATAGGTGTATTTGTTTACACCTACGAGTGTAAACAAATACTTTACACTTATAGGTGACAACAATGTACACATTGGTAATTGTTAGAAAACAACAATACCTTATAAAAGTGAGGAAAATTCAAGATTGCTGCAGCTACAAGTTTTCTACCAACATAACAGCCACCCACTTGGACACTTCGCTGAACATAAACCAGCGTTTTATAACCTAATCTACAGTTAGAGATCTTTTCCCACACAAGTCTGTTCGGTAATCAGACTCTCTGTGTGCTGTGGCAGAGGTATGAGACTGAAAAAAGATTGAAGTATGAAGATGAATGAACCAGCGAGTCAGATGTTGAAATGGCTGTGAGAAAAACTGAAAGAGGAATGAGTGGCAGAGATGGAAGAAAGGTATCGGGTTTATCCGGGTGAGATTCTAAAATAACTTCCAGCCAGTGATAGAAATTTGTGGGCCACAAAAACATTTGTCCCCTGCATTGTAGGTCTGTTGATAACACTGGATCAAATAATCAAAACCAAATGAGAAAAAAGTTCTAACATACTACGGAATGATGTACACTGAATGTAAATCTAAAAGTGTCGGAAAATGTGTGAAACACTTAACCTGAAGAATGCTGCTGCGCAGGCAGTGAGCTATACGTTTACACGGTTTGTAAGTGATCATAAAGACTCATTTGACCCTGTTGTACTGCAAACACATTTACATCTGTCCGGCTGAGAAAAACTAAACAGCTTCGGCAGACAGAAAACCACAGCTTTGCCTGCGACTTTGCATACGATGCAAATGAAAGGTCATTTGGAAAGAAGTGAATGTGCTGGAACTAGAAACGGCTGTCAAAGAGCCATTGAGCTGATATTTTTATTTTAAAAAGAAAATGGATCTGGATTAGTCACTACGATGTTTCAAATGGTATTTTGAAAATCAATTTCTGTGGAAAAATACTCACAAACCTATGTTTGTAACAGGAAATAGACTGAAACTGGTCCAGTGTTTTCTGTTCTTGGTAACCAAAACAAAAAGGGACAAAATGTATTTTTCTTTTGCTACTCGCTCACAATGGATAAATAAACTATCCAAAGGATAAATTGCCTTAATTATTCTCTCTTGTCCATCTCATTTGATGTTTCAGAGGTAACCTAATTATCACATGACGTCCACCTGTGTGTAATTTAATCTAACAATAGACCCAGCTGTTTTGTGATGGTTGTCCAGAGAACCAGAAACCAAATCAGACACATCAGTACTGCTGACTCCATAATATGGGAACCTAAATTATGGCAAGCAGAGCAGCATAAAGAGAAGCAGTCATTGTAAATCTAGAGGAGCTGCAAAAATCCACAGCTCAGATCTAAGAATCAGTCAAGAGGACCACTTAGTCATGCACTCTTAAAATTTAGCCTTACGGAAGAATGGCAAGAAGAAAGCTATTGGTGAAATAAAGTCCAGTTTGCAGTGTGGAGGGGAAAGAAGCTCATGACACCAAACCTTTTGGGCCGACATGAGACGGTAAACCAACAACCTGAGCATGTCATCATCACACCAAAGCACTAATGTTGAAAGGGCAGTTTTCTTTTATCATGATATATAAAATATTGATTTTTACCTTTTGTTCCACTTCACAAAAAAGCTATTTTGTGCTGATCTATTACATAACCCCCCCACCCAAAAACAACAACAAAAAAACCCAACACATTTTATTTTAATTTGTGGTTGTAAAGTGACAAAATGAACTATTCCAGGTGCATTATTATTATTTGCAAGGCAGTGTCCCCTTTCCCTTTTTGCCTCCTTTTTTCTTTTTACCAGAACAGGCTAATCTACACGCAGACTGATGATTACAGTCATTCAGGTTATGAATGACTGACATCAGATCCTCTTGGTTCTCCCTTGTAATTTTCCTCGAAAAACCGGATTCTTGCAGGTCTAATATGAGTAATTGCAGTAATGCAACTTGAGGAAGGTGGGGATTTTTTGTTTTTCAATTGCTCACTGTAAAGTGAAGGTGACAACTTCCTGAGGTATGACAAAGTTCCTTTAACACCTGCAGTAGAAGCAGTTATCACACAAATAAAGCGAGAATAAAAAAATCTCAGAAATAAAACAATAGATATGTACCCTGTGCAAGTCGAAAATATTTGAACAGTTTACGACTTACTGAATCCCAGTACTGGATTGTGTGTCGCCATGCTACACTGAGTATATCTGTGTGTGTTCATGTTTCCTGGACAGACACATAAAGCTCATCTGACACCACCTACACACACATACAAGTACCTTCATCACCAGTCAAGATAAGGCTGTGCAGCTGAGGGTACTGTAGCCACGATGCTGCAGATATCAAGTGAGACATAAACTTCACAAAGCCAACTGGGCCAGCACAGGAGAAAGCTTTGGCAGAACACAGCAGATTAGATTGTTCTGTACACGGTATCATTCTCAAAACAACTGCTTTTTTTAAACTCTTGGCTTAACTGGACGAGACTCGACAATTCAAAGGACTCCTCTAAGAGCTGTGAAAATGTCAGAGAAATGGCCGCTGACCAAGTCTCCCGCCTGCTGACTCACCGCGTTCTGATCAGAGGAGGTAGAGGATGCTGCCGAGGGCGTGGGGGAGTGCTGGTGGTTATTTGTAGCGACGCTTACGGTGGACAAGGGTTTGCTCCTGATGTTGTAGTAGTCCGTCGGGGGAAGCACCATGGTAGCCTCGTCTGTCTCTGTGTCTTGATGGTGGAGGTTGACAACACTCCTGCTGCGGTGAGGGGCAGTAGTGTCACTATGGAGAAACAGGTGGAGGAGAAGAAATGTGACAGGAAGATAATTTTATTACCAAGTGGCTCCAATATGTGTTTGGTTTCCATTAAGGGGATAAAATCAAATTGGTAACTGGTCAGAAGTGTCAATACAATCATGAAGTACACAGGTTTTGGATACATGACCGTTGGTCAGTTGCAGAGAAACTGCACACTTAAAGCTTTATTTAAATTAGCTGGTTTCAAAGCATGAAACCAGCTAAACTTAGTCCACACACTTTTCAATAGGAATGACCTTCTGTAGCAATGAGCAGCTCATTACTAGAGAAGGTCATCCATTCTAAAAGCAGCATTTTTGTATTTTGGGATCATTACTCTGTTAAAATAATAATTTCTGATGAAATAAAGCATCTGATCCAAATCTTCTACATGAGATATAAGGACATTAATTAAAATGACCAAGACGAACTCAGGAACCACCACTGATCTAATTTATCATTAAGTGGAAGAAGCTCAATGAGCAGGTGTAGTAGTCCACCGGGAAGCAAAGTTATCAACAATCTACATGGATTATGTAGATTACAATCAAGAGGCTTTGCTTCAAAATCAAGTGAATCCAATTCAATCAAACCATTAAAATCTCAGAGTATCATATTCATGATGACTGTGAGTTAGTATATAAAAGTTCTGATTGTAAACAATGCCTGGCCAACTAACACCACATGTGAATAAGTTGGTCAGTCAAGGATTAACTGCTTAACTTTCTTTCTCACGTTCTTTTATTCATTTTACCAGAATGTGACTTTAAACAAATAGGAATCAAAAGTTGAGCAACAGGTGAGAGAACCCACAGGATTAGAAAGGTTATAATTTCAATAGGAGTAACTAGAGGAAACGCAGTCAACAATACAGCCGGCTGCAACATGAAACCTACCGGCATGTGTGTGTGCGCTGACTGGAATGCAGAGTCCCCTTACCTGTTGTTATTCACGAGCTGCTCATTGACAGCGCGGCAGTAAGATGAAGGGAACCAGCCCCTCCTGAAACACAGAAACAAGGAAATATATAATGTCTCTCTTCTCTACCGTCTCAGTTACACCTAGATGTCACACAGAGCCATTGTTGAGGAACTTCCTCTATTGTCATTTTAAACAAAAAACACAGAGATCAAAGAAGTACTTGCATAAATTATTGTAATCTTTCAACAAATTAACCTTCGAAACCAAGACCGTTTGTAATGAACTAGATGTATCTTCCATAGGTTTAATAAGTCAATTTCTAAGGTTGGTTGCATGACTTTTTTTTCCAAATGGAGGACACAGAAACCATTTGCTCCTTCCCACACCCAAACTAAAATAAACTCAAATAATGATGCAAGAAAAAAAGATGGTCAAAATAGTCAGCTTTAAGCTTGGAAGGCTGGTGTAAATAAAATGGCCACATGAGCTTTCTGTTTATAGAAAATGCAGCCACAGCTTTATTATCCAATCAGCTTGAAACAGGCAGTCAGGGAAACACTATGGATAGTTACAGGATGAAGCATTTTGAAATTTAACCTTCTTTTTTAAAGTATAGAACATGAACCTGGATTAAGATTAGAAATCTCATTTGTCCGGCCAAAAAAAAAATACTGATGACTCTAAAAAGATTAGTGTAGCTTTAACAAAATCCAAGTATTAGAATGTTATAAGCAATGTGACCGAAAGCTAGTCTGTTTGTGATTGTGCTACCATGGTGCAAGGTTGTGTTTAATCAGCATGTGAATTAGCCTCTCCCTCACAGAGGATGAAGGTTAATATTTAAGTGTAAGGTTTGGAGGACAGGCATTTTCTTTGTGTGTCAAAGATATTCTATATTCTTGAGTCATACTCATGAATAAATGCTAACGTTTACTCATGGTCTGGTGTTCACAAAAAGAAAAAAATTAAATAAGATTCATTTCCATGACGTGTTGCTACTAGCAACTAAACAAATTCAGAAAAACAGCTTACTGTTTCAAATGAAGACAAATAAGCACAATACTATTAGTACTGCTCAGATGGTTAGAAAGTGTTTTTAATCCTATTTTAGAGGCAGAAAACCCATATATGTCAGAAACATGAACAACATTCAATCTACAAAGAGATAACGTCAAAACAGTTTCAGACACAAAAAGAGGCTGAGGAGTCACACAGCTCTGAAACAGAAGGGGACTACCATAGATGGAAGACATTGTCAAACTGCAGAGCGTGATTGCCCTGAAAAAATACTCTTATCTTGCGGGGAAAGAAAAGGGGAAATGAGTGTTTTCAAAACAGAAAAATTATGGAGTGAGCACTCTTACTTTCTAAAGAGATTCTCTAGGTAGGAAAAGTGGGTGTGTTTCATGAAAGTAAATGAAAGAAAACATTTTGCCCCAGATTTATAAAACAGTTGAAATATTAGCTTCAATGGAGGAAAAACCTAACACTGTTGGGTGAGCTCACAAAACATTATTATTATTATTATTCAGATTTCCCCATCTATTTTGTGGTCAGGCATCAATGAGCTAAACATGACTGTGTATCTGCTGGAAGGTTTCTAATTAATCTAACATTCCTCAATCCATTAGCAGCACTAGCATGTCCAGCTGATCTGGAGATTTTAGCCATCTCCAGATCAGCTGGTGGAAAACATTTGTCAGAAATGGTTTATTCTGAAAAGAAAGAAGCAGCCAACCCCCTCCTGTGAGGCATGACACCCATCTCGAGAGACATGTTGCTCTGATAAACATGATGAGAGACAACATTCAGGCCTTTGTGCGTTTTGGTTGAGCCTCTCCAGCAGCAACCAGAACAAAGTTTTCTTTGAGGCACCAGCCTCACATTTGACAACAACTCTGGAAGGATTGTCTTTTCTCGGGTAATTTCCCATGATAGTAACTGAGATCAAGCCTAATGAATGATTAAAATTCAAACACGCTTTTCAGAACAAAGCTTTGTTTAAGAGTCAGAGATCTGGAGGGAGAGCAGGCTTTGTTGATTTTCTGTGTGGGCAAACAGGTGGTGTTCTGAAGTTATTCCTCAGCCTCACACACACCTTCTGCTGTACATCCCACCCTGGGGCCAAGCTTTACCTTATCCCCTCATCTGTCAAGTTTACAGATGAACCAGCAAAGATAAGTCCACAAAATCATGTAAGGAAATAAACATGTCCATAATAACAACAAGACGAGAGGCCAACTGAGGGCGGTGCACTACTCAAACTCCAGTTCAAACTGATCTTGAGCAATCCGATCATGTTCAGGCAACTCTGAAGACGGGTGGGAAAACACGCAACAATCATTCAGGATTATTTTAATAAACTACCTTTCATCATGATGAATATAGTCATGAGTTCAACTGAAAGACTTTCTTTATGTACCTTCAAATTTTGAAAGTTGAACAACAGTAATGTGATCACGCTTATCTGCACGCAAAAACAAACAAACCCAGATCTGATTACTCAGGATTGATTCTGATACTTGGTGTGACTTTGCTTGGTTTACTTTTACACGAATCAGATAGGATGCAGATTAGAACCAGATATGAATATGGGCCACATTAAAGGGTGGAGGAATATGGAGGAATTTTCCTGCCATAATCCAAGAGCACACATTTTCAGTCTGAAAGCAGGATTTCATGTCTTTTGTTCTCAAAACTTTTAATACCGGTACTTTAGCTTACATTTTTATTTTGAAAGTAGGACTTCATATCTTTCTTCTCAAAACTTGTAATGATTGCACTCAAAACTTTTCCTCGTGCTCAGACTTAGTCTCTGCTTGGAGCAAATCTTTGCTTGCAAAACTCTTTGCTTGCTTGGTTATTTAAAGTTTTGAGAACAAAAGACATGAAATCCTGCTTTTATACTGAAAATGTGCGCTCTTGGATTATTGCAGGAAAATTCCTCCATATTCCTCCATCCTTTAGGAACAAGAGGAGTGGCTCATCATGACACAGTGAGTGAGAGGTGCCTCATCATGGCTCATGATGACACATTCTCAAAAAGGCAAGTGGTCATGAGTGCAAGACTAAATCAGGAGCTTCGCTTGCTAATCTCTTCTTTTGGTGGTATGATCTCTTCTTCAACACCCATGTACAGCACATCTAGCAGAGAGTAGTGATTGCCATAACCTTATAGTTATTAATATTAATAGGGAGCCTTTAAATGTAACCAGAGAAGATGGTGTTGGGAGCTAATAAAATCCCTGGAAACAGTTTAGGATGTTCCTGAATGAGTCACACCCTTTCAATCATACCTTTCAGAGATTCAGATTTATTTATTTGTGTCCCAAGTGGGCAATTGATGTTACAGCAAGTACAAAAACTAAAGCACAAACTATCAAAGATTAAAAAATAAAAACAAAACGTATCAAAAAGACATGGAATACCAACCAATACATAATGGAAAAAGCACAACAATGTATTTCATCATCGACTGACAGTTGCCCCAAACACCAGATCAAGTTCAAGTCCCTCTACTTTGTCCTGCATTAAAAAGAGATATTGCTGTAGGAACAAAAGAGTATTTGTACCTGTTATTTTTAATTCTAGGAAATCTGAGCCTGATGCCAGAAGGCAGAAACTGAAACTCAGCATGTAAAGGATGAGAAGTATCAGCAAT
>CAEGAG010227481.1:0-20510 GCA_903067065.1 Brachyrhaphis terrabensis | reverse complement strand
GAAAAAAAGCTCAACTCCAGTGCTCTCCACTGACCCTCCCTTCCTCATTTCCTTAGTGTAATGCCCAGCGCACGTTCTTAAAGCTGTCGGCCGATTGTCAGCCCATTTTCAAAACCCGAGAGACACATTAGCCGACAGAAATCCTAGGTATTACGGTTTGATTGGGTTTGATCATGCCGTGTGGTGTCCAACAATGGGCACAAAATATTGGCTACAAGTTCAGTTAACTAATTTTAAAGCCAGGCATTAATCAATGCTTTACTACAATCTACCTGCAATGCATGTGGCTAGTGTCAGTCCTCACTGAATGAAAATCATTATAACTTATTTATGTCACGTTAACGAAGAACAGCTGAAAAGTTACCGGGTTTATCAACTGCGGTGGCAATTTCGCTCCAACTCCTCCCCTTGTCATTTCTATATTCTTTGTAAGTTGAATAAACATTAATGTTGTTTTCACAAATCATCTCCGATATCCGCTGGACTTTGGGTCGCGCTCTGTCAGCTGTTTGGGATTCCCCTACATAATTTCCCATTCAACAGGCTGCGTTAAGAGTCGGGGAAAACCCGATTTAGATCGGAGCGGCCACAACGATCTACCGTAACACACCACACAATCTTAGAACGACCAACGTTCTAAGATTGTCTTAAGGGGAAAAATAGGAGCAAAAAACAATGTAGTGTGAACTATTGCATCAGGTAGTCGATGTTCCCATCTTCTCTATTTAAATCTACTGATTACTGAAGGGCAACATAGTATACAGACTTCATAATCTGCACTCTTTTGGATAAATGCAATATTTATTTCCACTTTGGCTTTATGTTGTTTAGTTTTTTTTTTTTTTTTTTTCCAAGTACATTTTTTGTTAATGGAGACTGAGAATCTATTTTATTTCTGTTTTTGGTTGTTTTGTTTATTTTGTTTATCAGTTCTAGTGTTAAGTGTTCTTTTGAAAATAAAGTGTATCTATCTTTGGCAGGAAATCGCATGTATTATAACGTCATTTCCATTAAATCAGTGTGAAAACATCTTCAAACAATTTTATCGCAATAATTTTTTGAGACAATTAATCGTTCAGCAAAATTTGTTATTGTGACAGGCCTAGTTGCACAATTCAACACCATGCTGCTAGTACTTCACAACGACTCATAGGAGGAAGTAAGAGCACTGCCCACCACAACTAATGGACCGGAACACGGTGCACTATATAATAAAACATAATTTAACGAAGCTTCGAGGCAGATACATTTTCCTCAAGGAATTTTAATAATTGAGGTACTCAAATCATTCGAGGAATTGTTTCAGCCCTATTTTAAAGCAGAGGTCCTTAGGGACCACTGTCCTGTTTTAAGGGTTTCCCTGTTGCTGCATGCCTGTCTTAAATAAATTGGTGATTAACAGGATTCTACATCAATAGGAGGCATGTTAAGGAGGTAGAAATCACTTGAATCAGGTGTGCTGTAACAGAGGCACATCTAAAACATGCAGGACTTTTGGCCTTGTAGGTATTTGGGTACTTACTTTCACAGCAAAAGGAAATGTATAACAGTTGGTGATTATGTAATGTTGACCCAGTTAAATCGAATGAGTGAAACTTATACAAGATTCCCCTCAGAAATCTTGATAAGGATAGTGATGGGACCATCCACCATGTTTTTGAGTAAAAACTAGGGGGTGCACTGATTTATCGGTGCTGATTTCCTTAATTTTGGGAGATCGGTGATTAGCCGATTTTCACATATGAAGCCGATCTTATCTAGCTTGGTAAATGTGTAACAATCAATCACTGTCCTCTTCTGCTCTCCTGTTAGACAGGTTTGACCGACAGACCGGCCAACCAAGTTATGTCTGCACATTTACAATTAACAATAGTGGCCCAACTGCTGCCGACTCAACAACTTTCTTGCTATATTGAGCAATATTTCAGACAAAAATAATTGGTATCGGACAAAATCGGAATCGGCAGGTTAAGCTTTTTAAAAATCGATAATTGGCGATTGGCCAGAAAACTGCAATCACTGCACCCCTAACAAAAACATGGTGGACTTTAGAACTGGGGTCATGTGCTCTATCTTTCTGGTTTTAGTGAGAACATGAGCAGCATAATTCTAATTTTCCACTAGCCCACTGGTAACTGGTACCGTCGTGGTCCACCTCGGCTAGATTTGTTTTCTATTAGCAAATCCAACCCACCTCAGCCCGGCTGTTCTCAAATTTTAGTACCTGCTTCAGGGGTAGTACTAGCAGGACTGATCTAGGTACAGCAACCAAACGATTTAATTGACAGCTGACTTCTTTTGCTGATTGGCTTGTGATTTACATCACTGAAAACTTCAAAACAACTTTAAAGTTTAGCTGTCTATCAGAGAGCTGCTGAGTACGGAGGAAGAGTTATGAGTTTAATCACGATCAGCACCAGGAACACATGCAATACGTTTTGCAGCAGAATGATCTTGATTTAGCAGCTCCGATAGCAGCTCGGTACAGTAATAAAGAAGAGAGAAATGGAGCAGCTGGTCAGCTTTCTGACAGGCTGCACTTTTGTGCTGACAATGTGAAACACCCAAAGTACTTATACTTTCAGCTTGTGATATGAATTTTATTTTTCCTTTGGATTAAAAAAAATGTTTACATCTTTTGACAGCAGTACATTAATCCAGAAGTTTGCACTTTTAAAAAATAAAGTGCCGGAATGTAATTATATTAACGTGCTGCAAATAATCAACTGATCTGAGCCTTTATTGTTAGGGCCAGTAATAAATTTCTATTGACAAAATTAAATATCAGGGTTTAGTTGGGTCCGAAACTACAACCTTGAGGTTCTCCTTTGCTGAGTGTTGCTGCAGACATCAGCGGAGAACTGAATACAGCGGTTGCCGCTCTCGACCATCGCACAACAGTGAGGAACAGACCATATAAAGGGAAAAGCTCACTACCTGAACAGCACCGAGGTGCACTGCGTCTGTACCAGTTAGAGGCGGTCTAGTGCAAAAGTGCCTTTTATGTGGCTCTGAAGGTTCAGGTCAGAATCCATCACTATTACCAGATTTCATGCCTGATCACTACTTTCTAGCTGTAATAACTGAAGCTGTGCGCTGACTCTAGATTGTTACTCATTAGGTCCAACAATAATAACTTCAGTTTTGTTTCTGTTCAGTTGGAAAACATTTTTCTGTTCTAAGCATCTGCTCAGAGTAGGAATGGTCCGATCATGTTTTTTACTGCCGATTCCAATCAGCCTTGAGGGCCGATCATTCCCGATCAGATGGATTGGCTGTTAATTTTTCGCTTTAGGTATAAATGCTCCTAAGTGATCTGACAAAGTGGAAAAATGATCTGATAATAAATTCACCCAATTTAGACATAAAACATGGAAAATACTTGCAGGCACAATACAGCAGCTATTCAGTCAAAAGGACGACTGAAAAACCTGCAATCAGTAAAATAAACTGAACAAAGTAGAGAAACTCAAAATATATTTTCAGTAATTACTGATCTTCATTGATAACATCATGGTATGGCCATTTGTAGTGGATTGACAGTCCTTTGAACACGATAGGGGTCAGGTTGAGGAATTTGATTTTGTCCAAGTTGGCTTCTCGTAGGCAGTTATGGACAATCTGAGGTGTGTTGCGTCTGTAGTGCAGACCAATCGTCTCATCAGCTGTGTGTCACTGGTCTTAGCCGATCCCACAGATGGACAAGCTGGATGTGGCGATCTTGTGCTGGAGTGGTCCTCTTTTCCTGCAGTGAGCCTTGATATAGTCATACTCTGTCAAATCCTTGTTTTATAAATGTCATATTAGATTCTGTGTGTTGATGCATTTTGATATTCTTCACCTCCAAGGTAATTTTCCGTCACAACACACAAACTTCACCATTCACTATGCGCATTAAAGTTTCTCACCGCATCACTTAGGATTTTCTGCTGCACGCTTTCGCAGTGTGAAAGAAAGAGGAGATCAGTTGTACAGGCAGGCCGCGAAGTGAGATAAATGTGATTGGTTTTGGTGATTGGCAACAAGAAACAGTGATTGGCGATCACCGATCATACACTTTTTCACTGAAATCGTCCGATTATGATCGATGGCCGATCGATCGGCACACCTCTAGTATTTAGTGGTGTTTCAGACAAAAGAAATTGTTTGTAAGAGCAATATTTGTTGCCCTTTCATGGAAGCATGCAGCATCCAGACGAACATTAAAATACTTTTCCCGTTTTAATTTAAAAGTTATGTCAATGCTGCTGCTTTGACATCACATCACTGACAAAACATAAAAACCCTCAATAGGACATAAAATATTAGAAAACCAGACTCCTATGATCTGAAAAGTGAATCACAGCAACAAGAACGTTAGCTGATGTAATGCTGAACTGATAGTGCGGTGAAGCTACCAGTAACAGGAGCTGCGCCAAGAAGCTAACAGAAACACTGAAGAGAAGAGCTGCCATCAATACAGTTGCAGCCAAGGATGTTTTAATGCTACACACTACATTTTACCAAGCAGTTCAAAGTCTAAACTGGTATTGTTGTGTGTTTTAAGGTGCAAAGTTTACCTTCGAGCAAATGCCCCCAAGGGAATCGCAGCGCCTCCCTTTTGTAAATCTTTTTGCCAGCGTTCCCTGCCGCCCCCTGCGTGCCCCCGTTGAGAAACGCTATCTTAGGGTGTTTTCACAGATGACAGTCCAGTAGACCTTATCTAATTGGGGACCAAAATTAAAACACTTGTTACATTTTCAGCTGCTGTGGTTCCTATTCACACTGCATTGTGTCAAACTATCCACACTAATTGAAGAAACTGTTCCCCTCCTCACCTGTGGTGGCCTGCACCAAGAACTACTGAAGGAATCGACACAAAACCTCTGAAAAAGACCAACACAACTTCCTTCTTCACAAAATGTAAACAAAAATGGAGTAATATTAGATTTTAGCAGTAGTTTAGTAGCATTTCTCCATTGACATGACTGCTTCCAACATCACCTATCAGCTGCTGCAGCTGGTGAAGCTCTCCTGCAGGCAGCCATTACTACACATTGAGTCATGTCCACAAAACCAGACTGTCCCAATGCAGAATGAGCAGGAATCTGTAACAAAAATAGTCGTAGTGCCTGTTTTACTTACTCAATTTCCATAAAATATGGCTTACATTAAAGCTGAGAAAATTGCTGATGTTTTGATGTGTAAAATATGTATTTTGCATATTGGGTGCTGTGATGGCGCAGGAGTAAAGCACAATCTGCATGGATTAGGCCAAGTTGTTTTGTAAAAACCAGAAGAGTTTTAATTTCAGTATTATTACATTGTTGCATTGGTTGTTTTGTAAATTGTGAAAGTTATGGGTGAGTTTGTGCTGAGTTTTAAAAGTGGTTGTGAAAAAGTTACCTCCAAATGGATGGAAGTATAGACCCAAATTGATGAGTCACTGATCTGTGGTGCAGGAAATGTTGTCATTTTTCTTTTGCAGTAAAATCTCATATAAATGAGCTGAAAAAAGCTACGGTCCTTGTTGGTGTGTTCTTGTATGTTCTAGCACTTAACACCATTTAGTCCACTCTGACGCCAGCTTTAAAAGTAATAACCTAATCCAGTGTTTCTCATTTATTTTCTGTCATGCCCCTAAGAAATAATAATTTTTTTCAGGCTCATCTTTCATGCTTTTCCCTCTCCCAAATTGAAATGCCATTGTAAATCTGATATTTAATAATTTATCTGGACACACCACTGACTCCAGCAATGCATGCGTGATGATCAAACCAGGTGTTTTTTTGTTCTAAGACTCAAATCAATTTCCAAGTTTAGGTTATTAAGTCAATCAGTAATATTTAATCAAAAGTACTCAGTCTGAAAGAGAAAAAGTGCAAATGATTCACTGGGATGTGTATTTTTAGGCTTAACACAGTAAAACTTTTTAAAACTAAACACTGGTTACAAGTCATTTTCTTCAGTTTATTGTTTTTAACAAAATATGTAGTTTAACATTTATTGTGCAAAATGTGCAGCAGTATTTCTTACATTTCAGCTTGTCAGAGAAGAGATGAAAAGTGCATAACATTTTGTATTAACAATAAAAAGGCAGCTGTGTCTATTTCCTGGCTTTTTTCTGCGAGCTACAATTATGATGGAGAAGGGCCAGACTGAGACATTTTTGGTTTGTGTTTTAAATACAAGTAAAGTACGAGAATAAAATTGTAGTTTTATCATAACTCTTCACCTCACTGCGCTAAAATGAGGAATACTGAGAGTCTTGTAAAGTTATAGTTGGTATTGGTTTAACACATAAGAAAACACTTGGTTTGATTGTGGTGCATTAAAGGATTATTAGCCATAGGACTTTGAAACAATTGTTAAAAACTGTTTATTTCAAAGAAAGAACCAGGCTTACTGAGCTGGTCATGTCAGATAACTCTACCCAAGCTTTTTCTTTTCTCTTATTAAAATGACTTCGTTTTACTCATAATTTAACAACTTTCTTCTGGCAATAATGCGTCTTTATTCTGCCAATAGTATAACTATTTTGCTAATATGACTTTATTCTAGTGATATTTATGACTTTATTATTGCATTTGTGGGAAAAAATATCTTATGCTTTACTGACATCTGCCGACGTTTTTCTTTTCACTGTCAAACTTCTCCATCTTTCCTCCATGATGGTAGATATTCTTCAAAACATCTGCACTTGACCAAGCTGAAGTTGGCTTCCGATTGCAGCTTCCAATTTGGGAAATGGCTCAAGGCAATTCCACCAAATTTTTCACTTCCTTCAGTATCATTATTCTACTATAGCTAAAAATCTAAAACATCTAGACTCTGCAAACCTGACCTAAAAGCAGAATATTTAAAACCAAGTTTGTGATCTGTGAAACATTTATCTGATTTGTGAAACTTGAATAAAGGGCGATTTCAGTCCTTTTTTCTATCTGAACCACAATAGAATTGCTCCAAATCCAAAACACCACTTAGATTTTTCAAACCTGAAATGGATTATTCTCAACTACAGAATATTTACAACCAAGTTTGTGATTTGTGAAACTTTTATCTGATTTGTGAAACTTCAATAAAAGTTGATTTCACCACTTTTTACGCATTTATACCACACTAGAATTGCTCCAAATCCAAAACTACAACACTTATACTCTTGGACTGGATTATTCTCAACTAACAGAAAAATATTTAAAACAAAGTTTGTGATTTGTGAAACTCTAATAAACAGCATTTTCAGCACACTTTTCACCAACATCAGCATATTTTGACAGAAATCAAATAGCTAAAACTGGATATAAGAGCAAAATAAAAATTTCAGAGGAGTTCGGTTCTCATGCGAAATGAGAACTGAAGTCACCCATTATAGAAGTTTCTCAAATCGCATAAATGTTTCACAAGTCCAGCACTTGATTTTAAATATTGTTAATAGTTGAGAATAATCTAGTCCAGGTTTGAAGAGTTTAGGTGTTGTAGTTTTTAACTAGAGTGGATGATGAAAGATGCTGAAGGTTGTGAAAAATTAGCTGATATCACCTTTTATTGGAGTTTCACAAATCACAAACTTTGTTTTAATTATTCTGCTATTAGAACATAATAATGTAGTCCAAGTTTGAAGAGCCAAAGAAAGTTTGAAGAGTTGGAGTTGGAGCAATTCTAGTGTGGCCCAGATGCAAAAAAATTTGTGAAATCAACCTTTATTGACGTTTCACAAATCGCATAAAAGTCTCAGAAATTCCACACTAGGTTTTAAATATTGTGTTATTAATTGAGAATAATCTAGTCCAGGTTTGAAGAGTCTAGGTGTTGTAGTTTAGGAGGTGGAGCAATTCTAGTGTGGTCTAGATGCAAAAACAGACTGAATTCGCTCTTTATTGAAGTTTCACAAATCAGATAAAGGTTTCACAAACCACAAACTTTGTTTTAAATATTCTGCTATTAGAGCAGAATAATCTAGTTAAGGCTTGCAGAGTCTAGATGTAGAGTAACTATAATAAAAAAGATGCTGAAGGTATTGAAAAATTTGATGGAATCGCCCTTTACCAATTTCCCAAATTGAAAACTGCAATCAGAAACCAAGGTCAGCCGGGCTTGTAACTTCAGCTCTTTTACTGGCTTGAACAGGCAAGTCTGTTCACTAGTTTGCTAGTGAACAGTGAACACTGCTGCCACCTAGTGACCAGAGGCTTGTTTATCAGTTAAGCGTGAATAAAGACAATTATAAAGTCTTGCTTCACACGCTCTCCCTGACACCTCACCATGTTCCCCTGGTGGGGCGCACCCCACTATTTGAGAAGTAGTGCTCTATGCTGTGTAGAGGTAGTTGGCTATGCTGATGTTGGGTAGGGGCCAGTGTTCATCAAGACTCTTGGAAATAGTAATTGCTTACTAATTACTAATTAATTCCCCAACAAGGTAAGCTAGTTATGTTACTAATTACTTATTTTCAAAAGTAATTGGGAATGTAATTGATTGACTTTTGACTTTTAAAAAGTTGTCCAACCTGAATATACAATAGTGCACTATATCTTTCAGCCTAATTTTATTTTTTTTGCATATTCCATCATATAAAACAGTCTTTTTAAAACTTAATTTGTCTTTTAACTTCATCTCCTGTCTTTCTCTTTATTAAAGAATTTTGTATTTAAACCAGTTTTCTTTGTCACGCCCAGCTCAAAGGCGATGACAAAAATGGGAGAACGACAAGCAAATCTGCACAATCATTTATTCATACAAAAAATATATAGTTCTCAGAGGACTACACAACCAATCTGAGAGGAGTGTGAACCATTCCTGCCGCTGCCCATTCCGGTCTGATCCAAAGGCCAACCAAGCAGGTTGGTCACTTGCTGGACATCAGTTTTTATCATCAGCCCAGTGTGTTCAATTACAGTAGCAGCCCATCCGCCTGCTTCCTGAAAAGAGGAAAAATAGAGACCCCTACTGGACTGGAGGAGATCATCACCCCACTCCCCCATACAAATGACGTTCATAGATGCGTTTCATTTTCTCCTGAGAAGATTTGACTTTAGTACCCCATTTAGGGCATTCACGCTTCCAATGACCCCTGGCTTTGCAAAAATGACATACTTAAGTCGGATCCAAGTACACATACCCACTTGAAATCCATTCTGACTTACTGTTCAGATCAGTGCCAATGCCTCTCTCCTTTGCAAGACTTGCCACAAAAGATTGACTGCCCCCACCCCCTCCCATAACCACAATCATTGCGACTATGGGGCGTGCTGTGGTGGCGCAGGGGGTTAGCACGCCCCACATTTGGAGGCCTTAGTCCTCGACGCGGACATCATGGGTTCGACTCCCGGGCCTGGCGACCTTTGCCGCATGTCCTTCCCCCCTCTCCTCTCCCTCTTTCCTGTCAATCTACTGTCAAAAAATGCGAGCCACTAGCGCTGCTAAAAACTCTTCGGAGAGAAAAAAATAAATAAAAAAATCATTGCAACTATAATATTCATGGCCACCGTTGTGTAAAAGAACATACTCATCTGCCAGCTTTAGCAGCTGTCTTAACGTTATGTTCACTGATGTACACAGCAATGTGACTTGGAACAGAGTTTTTAAATTGTTCCAAGACAACCAAATGACAGAGGTCAACAAAAGTGCAAATTTTTAAGGAAGCACACCACCTATTGAAATTAATTCCCAGCTCCCTGGCAAACTCAACATGGGTTTGTTTCCCAGCCTTCTCCTATGTTTGAAACCTCTGCTACCAACTCATAAGCTGTCAAAACAGCCTTCTTCACAGTGGCATAAACTTTACTTTCATCCACTGTGAGAGCAGAGAATGCTTCTTGCGCTTTACCTGTTAAAACACAATGTAAAAACAGTGTCCAGTCCTGATCAGACTAACCTCGACTGTCGGCAACACGTTCAAACGGAAAAAAATGTGTCTGGATCCCCTTCAGAAAACTGAGGAACTAAACACAGATTATTGCCAACAGCAGACAAGCCAGAAATTCCCCTACCGGAAGCGTTGAGGGGGGTATGGCCCGCACTAATTGAGCTCAATTTACATTCTTCCAACACCAGTTTTTTTCACTTCCAATCTTTTCTCTTCTATCCCAACCTGCAATAAAAGCAGCTCCCGCTTCTGTTCAAACGTCAACCTAGTGACAAAAACATCAGTGTCCAACCATGTGCCGGTAGCCTGCGACTTAACTAGTCCTAACGTACTGGAGTCGGTTGGATTGGCCTGATGATAGCTCTAATACTCTCTTTAGACCGCTTATCACTGACCTCCAATTTAAAATGTTCAGCGATCTTTAACAATGGTTCGAGTGTGCAGGGCTCCAAGCCCTCCTCAGACGGATCTCGCAAAAAATCTTCAACAGTATCCATAACAAAAACAGTTATTCACACACTTAAATTTCAACCCTACCAGTAGCATTCTGAGCTCCCACAACCCCCAAACAACCACGTCACAGCATCTCCGTCCCTCTGCCTGACCAGAATCTTAACTAATCTTCCCCTTGTCTTCGGGTGTTACTTGTATGGATATTTATGCACTGACGCCCGAGAGTCTGAAAAAGCAACCAAAAAATGGCAACCCCTGCAACTCCGGATGTCCTCCCGAGACAACTGATTTTAGTGTGGTGTTGACACCACAAATCAAACCACGGCCTTGGATTTGGAGGCACTGATTCCCATCCCGGCTGCTGGAGCGGTTCGCAGCGGAGTAGCTGCGAACCGCTCCAGCGAGAGCTGCAGATCACGTCCTGATGAGGCCAATAGGACCACATCATACAACCTTGCGGCCGCAGCTCCAGTAAGCCGCCTCGACAATGGAGGCGCGCAACATGGTCCACTCAGACTCAATGTCCCCCACCTCCCCTGCAGCGTGTTCAAAGTTCTGCCTGAGATGAGAGTTATAGCTCTGTCTCACAGGGGATTCCGCCAGACGTTCCCAGCAGACCCTCACAACATGTTTGGGCCTGCCAGGTCTAACCAGCATCCTCCCCCACCACCGGAGCCAACTCACCACCAGGTAGTGGTCAGTGGACAGCTCCGCACCTCTATTCGCCCGTGTGTCCAAGACATACGGCCGCAAAACCGATGAAACGATGACAAAGTCGATCATCGAACTGCGACTTAGGGTGTCCTGGTGCCAAGTGCACATATGGACACCCTTATGCCTGAACATGGTGTTCGTTATGAACAATCCGTAAAATTAAGGTGAAACATCTCTGACAGCTTGGGGGAAAATTTTATGCCTAACTATGTGCTCTTCTCCCATAACTGATAGAAAGATTTGGACCTCTAGGTTTGACGATGGAATTATTGATTTGCTCCTCGCCATCTCGCCAACTACCAGGTCTAGTCTCAAACTATAAATGATGGTTTGTTCGAAGAGTTTGTAGGTTCCAACTTCGGTCATCCAGTGTCAATCCACAGGGCAGTCAATGAATGGTGTCTGCTTTAAATCAAATCACTTGCACACAATATACGACTTGTACCACCTTTGAGGTTTTTCCAAAAAAAGGGAGGAACCGCAAAAGATCTGCAGATGGACACAAATCTGGACAGGGCTGACTATGGAAGAACCCATTAAAGCTTCCACAGTTTTAATGGGTTTTTGGACGTGTGGAAAGGGGCTTTTGGACAGATTATCCTTGGCGGAGTATACCAAAGCGGTGATTTTTTTAACCATTAAAGGGATCCACGATTAGTTATAAAAACAGACCTTATTTAGTAATAATATTGTAGGTTATTTAGTTTTTATAAATTTTAATAAAATATTTGGACAGGAATGTCGCCATGTTGTTCACGCTGCAATGCATTCTGGGTAAATAACGTGTAATGGTCCAACTGCCTAGCTCCTCCAGCCAAAACTGCGATGAGTAATGTTATTAGGCCTTTTTAATTTGAACCGGAGCGTGTTGAAATAGATCAGAACGTAGAAATAACATGAGGTGATGAGGAGAAGGACCAAACAGAGGAAGAGGAAAGAGTTGGCTGTAGGAGCTGCTGGTGTTTTGCTGCTGCTGCTACCTTCAGCTTCGTAAATGAAACAATGAATGACACTTACCTCTGGTCGGACTGTGTGACTTCTATAGCTCTGTGTCCGGTTGTTGCCGAATCAACACTTTGTTCGGTGTTGTAGTGGTTTCACATTCAGTACTGGTGTTCTAGCTCCATTAGCATTTCCAGTAGTAAAAGCTCCATTAGCGCTGCTTGTCTTTAACATTTCTCCCAGCGTCTGTAGTGCTGTATCCGGTACGACATCAGCTGTTTGGTGTGGTCCGCAGCATCACCGGACTTTACCACCGACACTGGACCTCCATGGGTCCGGTCGGATCGGTGATGTCAGTACCGTAGGCGGTATAGCTCTTGTTAGCATCTCAAAGAGTGTCCTGTTACTGTTATAGCTCTGCCTGTGTCAGGGGCAGCATGGCATTTATTTTTAGCTCGTTAAGGCAATGATCACCTGGTAGAGCCTTCGTTAGTTCTACTGGTGTAAATGGCTCAAAGTGTTGTGGAGAAATCTCCAGGGTCCAGATTACGTCCTTCGTTGTTTTCCACTCCGGCTCTCGCATTGCAATTTTTAGGTAATAGGAAAATTGCAACACATTTAGGCCAACATGTTCAACTAGTCCTGAATCCTTTTAATGCAAAATGAGCACTCAGTTTAAGTTCACTTTTTGAACTTAACTGCACAAGTCTTCACTTCATGCAGAAAGCCTCTAAAGGGCTGTTATTCCTTACAGATTTTGCACAAGTCTCTCCCTTTACATTCATTTGACATTTATTTGTTCAGATATTCCCACTGAGGCTCATAGCATTACTCTTAAGGTAAAGATTTATAGTCAAACCAGATGTTATTATTATTATTATTAAAATTCCTCAAGGAAAATTTATCTGACTCGAAGCTTTGTTAAATTATGTTTTATTATGTAGCGCAACCGTGTTCCGGCCGGATGATTATTTGTGGTGGGCAGCGCTCTTACTTCCGCCTACGATCACAATTTTTGAGTATTCTACCTACATCTGTGTAGTACTAATATAAATACCAGTGGTATTTACTGTAGTACTTACTGCAAGCAAAGATGGACATGTAGCCTACTACTAATGGTGCGTTCACATCAAAAGCGTTTGGAGTGTCAGGTGGTTTCCATTCAAATTTTGTGTGGAGGTGCGTTGAGGGCGGTTGCAGCGCGTTTCAAGCATCTAGCATGGCGAGATTTGAACCGTTTGGAGTGTTTTGAGCATTTGAAGTGTTGAGTGCGTCCAACGGAAAATGACTAGATCAGACGTGTCTGACACTCCTTCGATGCACTTCCACATAGACTTTGAATGTAAACACTAGATGTAGAGCAAAATGTCAAGCTTCTGCATTCAAAGTGCACATGCATCGAACTTGAAGGTTTTATTGATGCCCAAATCAGTGCACCACTACTTTTACAGTCACCAGAACCTTGTTATTCACGTAAGCAGTTTGTATGTACTTTAATAAATCCGTTTAAATATGGGTTGTATACATCTATGAATTTCAGCATCCCATGGTGTACTTCTCTTCATGCTCGTAGTATGAGACTGGAGGCAGCTTGTAAACATCGTCTGATATTTTCCTTCTCCGTCTCACATGGGTCGATCCCAACAGCAGCAATTTTGTTCATGTATCTTTCTCTTGTACATCAATCAAGAGTATCCGCATATTTTCTTTTCAAAGGTCTCGAAGTCATGGGTCTGCTATTCATTATGTTGTGCTTGCCTGCTAAGATGGCGCGGATCACTTCTGGTTCAGACTTGTGGGAACTATGTATAAGATTTTAGGCGTGGCATTGCCCAACCCCCATTAACCAGCCACTGTCCTGAACCACCACTAGTGTTTTTAATACACCAACTCGTGCAACGAGACTTTTAAGTAGATTGCCACCACCATTCTGTAAGATAATCTGTTTAGTTGTTAGTATCAGAATTTGTTGGTTGTCTCAATGAGTAGGCTGTGGTAGTCCTCCATTCTACTGATCAGGCATTTAGAGTTCCAGTATTGAGTGACAATGAAGAAGACAGATTGTTTTCACAAGTACCATATATGCCAAGGCTACTTATAACATTTACTGGTTATTTTATAATAACAAATCAGAATGGATTTATCTTTCATTCTCACTGCCAATCGTTTGTAGGTCAGTGGCAGTCAAAAGGCCAGACTGCATTTCATTTTTATCTTGTCTCAGTACAAATTAGTTGAAAGCACTCCCTTCTTTAAAGATCTGACACTGATATTCAGTGTTCTTGGAATGATTGCTGTTGCCACTCATTCTTAGGAGGTCTTTTTACAAATTAATTTTGTTTTAAAAAGCAAAAATGTTCCTTTAAAACTTAGAATTTAGAAGACTTTTGGATCCAAGTAAAGATGTTTGACAATGTTTTTAATGTTTAAGTTCAAATGTTCATGTTTCCAACAGATGTAGTTAGATCCAAGAATGGAAAAAATGTCTGTTTTATTTGTTAGTATGTTTTATATATTTTTTGCCTGTTTTTAACTGATCGTTTTCAAATTTCTTATCTTTCAGGAAGGTGATAAAAGAAGGCATTGGCTGCTTCAACCCGGCTTACGGAAAAGTCTCTGCAAGGAGTGAAAGTAATTTGAAGAAAAAGATTGAGTAAATCCTAGGGAAAATGAAAACGTCCAGAGCCCTGACCCACTGAGCAACTGAACTGGAATGAAATCTTGATCTATTTTTCCTAATAGCAACCAAGTTAGCAATGAGTGGGCGTATATAATGGCCAAGAATAAGGATGCACGCTCCCTGACATTTTCCATTAGTGTGGTTGGCCTCTCTGGGACTGAAAAAGAAAAGGGCAACTGTGGAGTGGGCAAGTCCTGCCTGTGCAATCGATATGTGCGCCCAGATGCAGACAATTACTACTCTGAACACACCTCAGTGCTCAGTACAATAGACTTTGGTGGACGTGTTGTCAACAATGACCACTTCCTATATTGGGGGGAGATGAACATACGGGGGGAGGAGGGCTTGGACTGTAAAATCCAAGTCATTGAACAAACTGAGTTCATTGATGACCAAACATTTCTTCCACATCGAAGTACAAATCTACAGCCATATACCAAACGAGCTGCAGCAACTAAACTCCAGTCAGCAGAGAAGCTTATGTACATCTGCACTGACCAACTGGGCTTGGAGCAGGACTTTGACCAGAGGCAGATGCCTGATGGGAAACTGAACATTGATGGCTTTGTGCTTTGTGTTGATGTTAGTAAGGGTTGTAATAGGAAATTTGATGACCAAATGAAGTTCATTAACAGCCTCTACTCACAAATCATTAAGTCAAAGAAACCTATTGTTGTTGCTGCCTCAAAGTGTGATGAGTATATGGACCAGCATTTGAGGGATTTGCAGACCTTTGTGGCCAGCAAAAAGAATTTGATGTTAATTGAGACATCAGCACGTTTCAATGTCAACGTAGAGCACTGCTTCAATACCCTTATCCAGCAGATTGATAAAACAAGAGGAAAGCCTAAAACTATACCATACCAGGATGCCTATAAAGTCCATCGACAGCTTGCTGCCTCAGTAACAGAAAGATTTGAGAAGCTCATGGTGCAAACAGTGAGGGACTATCATATTACATGGAAAACGATCATAAATAACTTGAAGGGTCAGCCAGACTATGATGAGTTTATCACCCTAGAGGGATCTCGAAAAGCTCGCTCCATGTTCACAAAGTACATTGCACAACTGAAACAGGAGCACATCAAACGCCGGCGGGAAGAGTACTTAATAACACTTCCAAAAACCCTAAACAATATTTTCTGTAGTCTGGAGGAAGTTGAACACCTGTCATGGCCTGAGGCACAGACTATAATCCGAAACCGGCAAGATTTCCAGTGTTGGTTTGTGGTACTGGATCATACACCATGGGATGAGTCAGATCATATTGATAATAGTGATCGCAGAATACCCTTTGACCTCCTTAATACCCCTGATGGGGAGAGAATTTACTATTCCCATGTCCAGCACTTGCTATCTGAGAAAAGAAGGTTGGAGATGAAAGATAGGTTCAAGAAGACTCTGGAAAGAGTTCATTTTATCAGTCCAGGGCAACCCTGGGAGGAGGTCATGTGCTTTGTCATGGAAGATGAGGCCTACAAGTACATCACTGAATCTGACAGAAAGGATGTTTACTGTAGGCACCAGCAGGAAATAGTTGAAAAGGCCAAAGAGGATTTTCAGGAAATGCTATTTGAGCATGCTGAGCTGTTTTATGACTTGGATCTTAATGCAACTCCTAGTTGTGACAAGATGACAGAAATTCACAGTGTACTAAATGAGGAGCCCAGATACAGAGCACTGCAGAAACTTGCCCCAGATAGAGAGTCGCTGCTCCTTAAACACATCGGGTTTGTCTACCATCCCACTAAGGAGACGTGCTTAAGTGGACAGAACTGTGTAGATCTGAAAGTAGAGCAGGTTTTGGCCAACAGGCTGGTACAGCTTGACCATGGACGTTCACATCTCTACTACAGCAGTGCCAACATCGATAAGATCAACCTCTGCCTTCTTGGAAAAGATGGTCTCTCACAGGAACTAGCAAATGAGATCCGAGCTCAATCCACAGATGATGAGTACACGCTTGATGGTAAAATTTATGAACTAGAGCTTCTTTCTGTGGATGTTAATTCCACTCTGCTGTTCAGTCACACATGGGTTGCCACTTTCAAGCCTCATGGCTGCTTTTGTGTGTTTAACTCTATTGAGTCTCTCAACTGTATTGGTGATTGCATAGGTAGGATCAGAGCAGAGATAGCACAGAATAGACGAGATCAGTTTGCTCAGCCACTCCCTTTTATTCTCATTCTTTCAAGTCAGAGAGACAGTGTTTGCAAAAACATACCTATTCTAAGGCACCAAGGCCAGCAGCTTGCAAACAAGTTGCAGTGTACCTTTGTTGACATTCCCTCAGGAGCTTTTCCAAGGAAATTCACAGAATTCCAAATTAAGCAGGGGCTCAGGGCAGTGCTGGAAGCCCTTAAGCATAACTTGGATGTTTTAGCACCCCTACCATGTATTAAAGACATGGCCGAGACAGATCTTAGAATAGTTATGTGTGCTATGTGTTGGGACCCTTTTAGTGTTGACCTCATCCTCTCACCTTTCTTAGATTCACATTGCTGTAGTGCAGGACAGCAAGGTCAGAGCAATACACTCATACTCGATAAGATTATTGGAGACAACCGGAAAAGGATTCAAGTCACTATACTCTCTTACCACTCTGCTATTGGTGTCCGGAAGGATGAACTTGTGCATGGCTATATTTTGGTCTACTCTGCCAAGCGCAAGGCATCAATGGCAACGCTACGGGCATTCTTGGCCGAAGTCCAAGATGTGATCCCCGTCCAGATGGTGGCGATAACAGACAGTCAGGCGGACTTCTTCGAGAGTGATGGCATAAAGGAGCTTATGACTGAAGGGGAGCACATTGCCACAGAGATTGCTGCTAAGTTCACAGCACTCTATTCCCTGTCACAATATCACCGGCAGACGGAGGTTTTTACACCCTTCTTCAACGAAGTGCTAGAAAAAAAGCCAAACATTGAGAAGGCCTTCTTGCTCGACAGCTCCACTCGCGACTGCACCACCAGTGAAGATGTTTTCCCTACATCACCTCATAGTCATTTGCCAGCTTACACCACCTATTATCCTGAATCTGATGATGATAATGAGGCCCCCCCACCTTACAGTCCAATTGGTGATGATGTCCAACTTCTGCCTACACCCAGTGAGAGGGCAAAGTACAGGATTGACCTAGAGGGAAATGAGTACCCCGTTCACAGCACACCTATCGGAGACCACGACCGCAACCACAAAGTGCCCCCACCAGTCCGACCTAAACCTGTGCTCCCTAAGCCTAATGTGAAGAAGCTCGACCCCAACCTGCTTAAAACCATTGAAGCAGGCATGCGAAGCAATCGCAGGATGCCTCGTGGCCCAGTCACACACACTGAAGACGTGGAAGCTTCAGACAACTATGCAGAACCTGTTGACACCCTGGTTAGGTCCAGAGGTTTCCACAGCGATGACATCTATGTTGTACCTGAAGACGCGCACAGCCGTCTGGTGAAAATTACACCTCCATTCCTCCATTCAGGAGGAGATGAGGAGAACGGATTTGATCGAAAGTCTCAAGCCATGAGGCGACCATCTAAGTACAAGCATCGTTCTAAGATCCTCTTCAGCAAAACAAAGGCCTATCAAAGACGATTTCATTCTGATAGTGATGGTGAAGAGTTTTGCCCTGCCACACAGAAAAAGAAAAAAGGAAGAGCCCATAGAGGCAGTGAGGAGGACCCTCTCCTCTCCCCAGCTGATCCATGGAAGATTGGTATAGATAATCCGGCAATCACCTCTGACCCTGAAGACGATAAGAAGATGAAGAAGAAGAAGGCATCAAAGACACTGAAGGAGCAGAAAAAGGTGAGTCTTTTCTATTATTCAGCACTGGTACACAATCTTTTTTTTTTCATCTAAGTTTTTATTGGTTTCATAACAAATGAACAAAACTTAAAACAGGCAGGTCAGTTCTTATCGTATCACCAAATAAGTGGTGTATTTACATGTATTTAAGTATGTAAATTTGATAGTATGGTATTGTATTTACACTTGGAAACACTTGGAAGTTTTTGTTATTGTGTTTTGTTTTGTTGGTGAAATGTCCGTCTGAAATAAATTATCAAATCAAATTAATCAATCAAATCAAAATAATACAAAAATCCTCAGGGGGAAAAAAACTACTCCCAACAAACAAAAAGTCAGTCAGCTTAATGAGCTAGATTCATACTAGAAATACATCTGTATTATGGGTTATGAGAGTACACAAAGGTATTGAAACAAACCGTCAGTGCATGTCTCTTTGCATAAGTCATGGTGTTCTTTGGGTATCATTGCAAGCCACAACTGTCATTACTAACTTCGTAAAACGTTTTAGTATTTTCATTTAATAGCTACTGCGAATCACAATGTATGCAAACTTGGGCTTGTTCAACTTGTTGATGGCCTACACTGCAGTAAACTTGTTAAAAGATACCTCCAGCACCATTAAGACTCTGGATAAAAAACTGAGGTACCTGCTCTATCAGGAATAAGCTCCCATGTGTCCATCAAACTGTTGAAACTAAGTGCGATAGAGACACCGGGATCTGGGACAGAATACATCTAGTTTCCTCTGGACCTGGACAGCGCCACTGGAGGGTCAGGAAACGGCACCCTGGGGCCAATAGTGGATCGATACTACTGGGCAGGAGAACAGTTCCTTCAAATTCGTGAGAGAATGGACAGCCTGAGCACTTTGAGTGACTCCGCTGTTTGTATCTCTTTGTCAAGAAGACTCTTTCCTCACTGACCTGCTCTGGAACTAGATGTTGATTTAAGATCATCTCTATTCCTCTTGAAGTGGCCAACAGAAGGGATGTGAAGCGCTGCCTCCCTTGCACACCCTGGTGGATACAATGGGGACCACTTTGGGCCACCGTTTGGTTGGCCCAAAGTGGTCAACCAAAGATAAGCCACTTTGGTTGGCTTACCTCAACCAAAGTGGAGGTAAGCTTTGGTTACCTCCACCACCATCGGACCTTTCTCTCTGGTGAGCACAGAAGATGATTCTGAGATGGCAGCGCCCTATATGGCTGCAGCTGCTTCGGCTCCCGGTAGTGCAACCAATTTATTTGCTTAAATCAGTATTTTCTGCTGCAGTGACTCAGAGAAACAGCATAGGAGCAGTCTATGGCCGTCGGACTGTGTTGATGTTGAGCGGGTTCGGTCTTCTGGACTCCGTGGGTTTGGAGGCACAGACTACTCTACGGGGCCTTGGTCTGCTGCGTCAGTTGGATCAGTTGAATCAAGCTAACTCCACAGCAGCGGAATCTTCCAACAGCCCAGGCCCATGGAGACACCGGAGAAGACAGGGTCTCGACCGAACCACACACCACTCCTCATTGGCAACAAAGCAGTGGAGATCGTCGGCAGCGCTGGGTTCCTGGGGGTTCACATTGCGGACGGCCTCAGTTGGACGGCTCACATCACATCGCTGGTGGAGGAGGCACAGTGGCGCCTTCACTTTCTAGGATGAGTGGGAGGGGCTTCCCTCCCATCTCCCATCCTCTCCACCTTCTGCGGAGGAACCACTGAGAGCCTGCTGACCAGCAGTGTCTCCATCTGGTCTGGGAGCTGCAGGGCCTCAGACTGGAGGTCTCTGCGGGGAGTGGTGAGGACAGTGGAGAGGATCATTGGGTCTCCACTCCCCCCTATCCAGAACATTGCACACAGACGCTGCTTAGCCAGAGCAAACCAGATCCTTTCTGACTCCACCCATCCTCTCCATGGTCTGTTCGTCCGGTTGGCATCTGGCAGGAGATTCCGTAGCATCCACTGCAGAACAGCCAGACTCAGGGGTAGTTGTCTCCCACTGACCATTGGATTGCTCAACAATCGATCAGCAGCCCCATCACTAGAGCTGTCTAAGACTGTTTGAGGATACTGTTGTGTATGTTT
>CAEGAG010227432.1:0-40565 GCA_903067065.1 Brachyrhaphis terrabensis | reverse complement strand
AGATCTTTAGATTAATCTCAGACAATTTCTAGAAAAACTTGGAAATTTCTCTCCTCCAAAGTAAAATGTTTGTGAGATTTTTTTTTTCTTTTTTTATATATTAAGTTAAAGGCACATTTTCAAGTTTTGGAACTCAGAAATGTCCATGTTTTTTCTATTTGGAAATTTCCGAGCTCCAAAATTTTTTAATTTGCTAGGAAAAATGCAGAAATTTTGAGATTAATCTCAGAGATTTTCTAGAAAAACTGTAAAAAAAAAAAATCTGAACTTTAAAAGTTGAAAATTCACAAGAAAAAATAAGGAATTTTGAGCTCAATCTCAGATGTTTTGTAGAAAGAAATTGGAATTTTTTCCCCAAGAATTTTCAAGTCTTTTTCCAGCTTTCTCAAAGTTGACTTTTAGAGCTCACAAATTTCCATTCTCACAAATTTTCTACGTTTTGAATTGAAAGTTTCACATTGTTTTTGACTTGGAAATTTCTGAGTTCCAAAAATTTTACATTTGTAAGGCAGAAGCAAAAGGTTTTTAGCTTAATCTCAGATGTCTTCTAGAAAAAACGTGGAGATTTCTAAATTTGAGAAGTTGAAAATTTGTCAGAAAAAACTTGAGTTTAACCTCAGATATTTTCTTGAAAATATTTGGACATTTTTTGAGCTTGTAAAGTCGAAATTTTTAAACATTTCTCCAAGTTTCAAAAGTTCACTTTTAGATCTTAGAAAATTCTAAATTCTCAAAATTAAACAAAAGAAAAAATCTTGCAGATTTACATTTAGCACACAGAAATTACCACTTTTTTCTAGAAAACATCTAAGATTAAAATCAAAATTTCAGAATTTTTTCTCGCAAATTTTTGACTTTACTCGCTCAGAAATTTCCAAGTCTTTTCTAGAGTTTGTTGGCTGAAATTTATTACTACTCCTTTTTTTTGGTATCTACAACAGCCCTAATAAGCCATCGTAGTTCGTAACGCCTGCAAATCCACTATTTCCAGGTATCTGAGCAGAGAGGAGGTGGCCGAGGCTTCCCTCAGCAAAGCCCAGGAAGAAGGAGGCGGCGTCCGTGTGGTCACCAAGGAAAACGTCTTCACAAAAAGGAGATCTGGGACTTCACAATCATCGGCTGCTGCAGAGAGGTTGGTTAAATGTGGATGGATATTTTGTGTGGGATAAGGGTCCTTAAAATCTTGATAGCATCTTTCATACTGAAATTTTGACAAGATTTATTCAGCACTTACAGGGATATATTGTTATAAGTTGATCAGCTAATATATCTGGTTTTTATTATGGTTTGCACATAAAGGTGGGTTGTCTTATATGGTTTCTACGTTGGGATTCAGACTATTTTCCTTTTCTTCCCCTCAGTCGTCTCCATGGAGATCCGCATGGCAGAGGCGCAAAGGCCTGCCGAGTGTGTTAGTACAGTAAATATAGCCCATAATACAATCCACCCATTTAGATGCAGCAACCAGCTCACCCCAGGAGGCAATATTTCTATGGAAACCTAAAGCAAATACTCCATCTCTCGCACAAATACACAGCATTCACAACAACTGCTGCTCCATACAAGAGAGTTCATGGTGTGCCTGAGGGGCGCTATTTAGGATTAGTGCTCTAGCTCAACATACAGCTTTAACTTAGTCAACAAAGCTCAAGAGTGTGAAAATGCAAGGCTAAAGCTAGCATCACTGTGTCAATCAAGTAAGTGACTGTATTGAAATGAGACATTTCAAATTGCGTTATGCTGCTGGTTTTGGTTCTTTGCTTTAGCACATATTCTTTATAACAGATGCAAAAGATGGGGGAAAATAATCAAAGTGTAATGTTTTTGTTGTTATAGCTTAGAAAAATGTTAATGTTTTGTTACAAACAATTAACAGTCCAGGTTTTAAATATCTGAATGTCCTTCTCAGGCTCTAAACGAATAAACCGTAGAAACTGTATGAGAGATAATGCATGTCTGCCTTCAAACTAGTGACGCTTCAAAAATTCAGAAAAATCCCCGTTACATTTAACATATGAGAGAAAGTAATTCACAGCAAGTTTATGGTTTTATGATCAGAAATAATGCAGAGGTAAAATACTTTTATTTACTTTTTTTTGTCTATGTGAGGCTGCACAAAAAAAACACAATATCTATATTGCAGCTCAACCCTTTTCTAAGTTTGAGTCTCACTTGTTTGTGGAAAAAGAAGTTCTCCTGCCTGTTTTTGACAGCGTTCTCCTGCCTGCAGTAGCACTAAATCGCCTTCTCCAGCAGAATTTGCATCAGTCTCGTTGCACCTGCCAGATCCAAATCCAAAGCCTTATTATTAGGTGAAATATTAACCTACTGTACTGTTATATTGAGTACAATTATTTCATATTCATTTATCCAGTTTTATTAACATAATTTGTTTACATTTCTCAAATATTTGTTCATTAATTCAGGTGAATAAAACCTGTAATTTGCTGTTTCTCGTAATTATTTCAACTGAATCTCCTCTGTGTCTGCAGGAAGCAACAAATAAATTAAAATGCGTTTTCATTGACAGCTGGACCTACCGTACTCTCTTTGGTTTCCTTTTGCTATAGAGCATCAGAGACGAGCTGAGGTGGTAAACATTAGCATGCTGTGCGCCGTTTGCTGAAGGCATGTTGTGTGATTTCCGAGGTTTAAAGAATGAATTTACAGAGAGTTACCCCATGCTGCTCTGCGGCGCAGATTCTCTACGTACAGACATGAATTTAAATTAAGCTAAATATAAAACACATTGCTAAGAATTCAGGTTTTGTTGCCCCTTTTAGTTAGAATTGAAGTTTTCCAAGGTTTTCTTGACCGGTTTCAGATTGTGGACACCAGTAAATAGTCTATTTCTGTATTCCTTTCATCCACTTTACTGTACTGGCACTGGGTTCGTCTCTTGGTGCTTCCAATTTTTTGGTATCTTCACAACTTTGAAGCAGCAAGGTTCCTTTTTTTAGAAGGTTTTCTTCTCTATTTCAATGATTGCATTTTCCTCTGTAGTGCTGTGTCTTTCTGGCTCTTTGTTCCCGTCTCTGTCTATCTGAATTGTAAACCACGGGGAAAGAGAATTCAGTCCATCTGTCCGCTCCAATGTGGCTCTAGCACCCTGCTGGGAAAACATGGCAGATACCCAGATTTGCTGTCCCCTGCCAAAAGGACAAGCATGCACACACACACATACACACACACACTCGGATTGTTGCTGATGATACATCAGCTTCATGAATATAAACAGTCTGAAGGTATTTCACAGACTGCAGCTATATGCCGCCCCAAGTCTGTGTTTGCAGAAATGCTTTGATTTCATTTGTATTGGATGAAAATGTGTATTGAATTGTTTTCACTGCTCTACTGATGCTGAAAAAGCAGGAATTTAGACTGATGGAAGGTAACTTCACTTTGTCTGCTGCTGCAGCATTCATCTTAACTAAAAGATTAGATTGCATACACTGTTTTACTTTTTTCTGACAGTAAAAACATTTCATGTGTTTTCTGATACGTTTAATAGTTTGGTTACTTCTGCATTATCTCACATTTAGATGCTTCAGTATATAAATTCACTCTTATTTACATAATGTAAAATAGAAGTAATCTGATGTGTCAATTACCTTTAGGACCTATAAATAACAACAGAACAATTTATTCTACCTATATAGATATGTAGAAATTGTAATTTCTTTAGAAAAACAAAATTTTCTCAATCATACCAAAATTATGAATGAACAAATCTTTGTTAAAGTCTAGTTTTCTTTGAAATTTCTTATACCGGAAATTAGCTAACATTGTATCTTCTGCCCACACTAATAGCTTCTACACTGAAGAGTGTTGCTGAATCTGGTGTAAAAGCCGATTTCTTGGTGATTTTCTAATCTTTTTGTAATGAAGTTGTTTTGAAGTACATCTTTCTTCTCCTTGAACTCTGCAGACTGGACCAGCAGTCTTGCAAAGCAGAAGTTGAACAGCCATCTTCAGAGCCCAGCTACCTGCAGGCTGTGGACAGTCAGGGTGTCCCTCTGTGCCTCTCCTGCCAGCAGGCCTGTCCTACCACAGGAGGAGCTTGGGATACTCGATTCTGCAGCCACAGGTACAAGATTACCACAGTTTACAGAAATTACAGTGAAAACAGATCGATGACGTGTTTCGATTTGGTCTCTCCTGCACAATCACAGCTATAGCAAAGCTAGAGTTCCAGTCCAGGCATTTCGATGCTGTTTTTCTTCCAGATGCCAGGAGGAATTCCAGCTGCGGTCCAGCCAGACTTTCATACGTTCCTGCGTCCTGGAGGCAGAGCAAGGCGTTTGTCAACACTGTGGCCTTAAAGCTCACGAGCTGTTCCTGAAGGTCCGTGATGCACCAGCCTCCAAGCGGAAGGAGATACTAGAGAACACATGGCTGGCCCAGCTGCCACTTAAACAGGTCGGTAAGCTAAAACCAGTACCAAAAATATTTCATCTTAAGAAAATGTTCAGTCTCCATGACTAGCAGGAGACTTTAAATGTGAGCTATATTTATTTCTTATTTTAAAAAAGGGGGAGGCTTTATTTTTTATTTTATTGGTGTTTGTGTGAGTTCAGAAACTGAATTTTCCTCCCATTCTGTCCATCCGTCCCACCTACGCAGATACACACACAAACACACAATAGTGCAGGTTGAGCTGCACTCCGAGGGGCCAGCTCCCAGTAAATGGATTGCTGGGCACATTGATTTCTTTTTTTTTCTCCTAGTGCCAGGCCCCGACCAGTAAGCCTGTTTGATTTGGTTGGCTGTTATCCTGCAAAGCCAGCCCCCCACCATACACACACACAGATAGATACCCCACATCTTCCCAGTGCCGCCGGCATCAGCATCAGCGCCGATCGATGCTCTGAGCTTTAGAGGAAACAAACTCAGCCACATGATAAGACGCCGCAGTGGTGGAGAAGCCTTGAGATTATAGGCTCATTCTTTGGTTCATACCAAGGGTTCTGGTGTGTGTGTTTGTTCCCAGGTGTGTGTACATGTGTATGCATGTCTTTGGGGTCGCTCTTTCTTTTTTTTTTTCTTCTTTTTTTTTTTTTAACTCTGAGAGTGTTTTCAGGATATGTTAAAGCCTTCGGGTGCATTTGAGCTAAGTCTTGGCGTGTTTGAAAGTGTGCAACAGAAGGGTCGGGTGCAGGAAGGTGCACGTTGTTGGCAAGATAGGAGGTTTAATTGACTAAAACGTGTGGGTGTGTGTGTGTGTGAGGTGAACTCTGCTCGTCTGAAAAGACCTATTCTTTAAATCTGCTGGGATCAATTCCACCTCGCTGCCTTAATGTCGGCAGAGTACTTCTCAAAGCGGAAAAATAGATTTTTGCTGCTCAAAACGCCTCTTTTCCTCTGGTTCTTCTTCATCATCGTTTGTTTCTTTACTTGATTTTATTTCTTGTTTGTTTTCTATCCTAAAAATCAACATATTCCGGCCAGCAAGTGAACTAAACAACCTAATACTTCAATATCTGAACGAATAAATCTGATATTTCTAAGTCATGTTAGACTTGTTGTGTTTTGTGATGCTTTTGGGTGTTTTCTAGCGATTTATTAATGAGGAAATAACTTGGACACAGCAGCAGAAACACTGGTAAACTTGGCAGTGAAATAATTGCAGCTGTGCTACCAGTGCTAGCCCTCTGGTGGCCTTGAGATTTAATTCCTCTGGATGTTTCCAAAAGATTGAAGCTGACCAGTTTGGCCCACATAAACACACTATCTGTTATAAATGCCACTAGATTGCAAAAGGTAGCTGAAAACTACCACACTTCTCCACGACAAAGTTTCTTCAAAGTGTGTAAAAAAAAAATAATCATGAGTTGCTTTTTTTCTGCTCTTCACCTTAATTAGCCATTCTCAATTGGCTTGAGCTCATGTGCGTCTATTTCTTTCTGCTTTTGCCCCATGAGGGACCAGAAAGGTGTTTCCTCCCTGGGAGCAAATTTGCATCTGTAATGGAAGATGTGAAAATAGCACATCTCCAGAGTTTGTAAACGTCTCCCGAACTAAATGATTAAGTAAGTTTTTCTTTTGTGTTTTAGAGCACTGTCTTCGTAACTTGAAAAGTTAAGAAGAAGGGAGAAAGTTAAGTAATTTAAGGAGTTATGTATCTTACTGCAGCGCAGAATTCCCTGCGGTATTTTTAACCTAATTTCTGCCTACTTCATCAGACAGACTTGCGAGTTCTTCATGATGAAGGTTCCCTACAGCTGCCCATTATATAGGTCACTCAGGTGATTTATATGGCTGTACCTGGGGCATCCGGTGATGATGGATAGCGCACGGTTCAAAGTTAACCCTCCGTGATTCAGCAGAGATATTGTTTTAAGGAGCTGGTCTGACATCTTTGCATTTATGACAACATTTGAAGTGCTATTAAGGAGAAGTTTTTCTGCAATTTGCTCTTGTTATCTGTTCTTTTCTGTCTTTTTGCATTGAGAAACATTCTCCAAACAAGCATCTCTGCGGTGCAGAGATTTGTTGAGTCATTTGTGAACAGTAACTTGAAAGAGTATGCACACATTTGATTTTTTTTCCTCCCATTTTGGGGAATTTTCTATGATAAACCAACACAAAGAAAGTTGTTGTAAAGTAGAGGGGAAATTATGCATTTTTGGAGACAAAAACGGCATCTTGCAGACTAAGGAATACAGCAGACAATTGTGGACTTGTATTGTGAAAAGATGCTAGCAACAACCTGAAAATGGATAGAATGGGTTAGAAAGTGCTCTGATGGCCTAGTCAAAGTCCAGTCCAAAATCCATTTCGAGCCTGAATATTAAGATTTGCAGATGCTCAAATTTCTGTCTCACTTTTTGACTTTTCTGCTTCTTCACCAGTTGGGCTGAAAACTGTATCAAGGTTTTCTTATATGTCAAAATTGATAATTATTGATTTGGTTTTTTTTAATCAGAGTGCAAAGCATAGAGTTATGTAGAATTTTATTCAATATCAAGTCAGATAGTGGTAAATATCAGCTGAATGCTGTGCGGTTCTGGATCGGAGTTTAATGAAATTATTGAAAATTCTGCACTATTTTATGTTGATCTTTCTCATAAAATCTTAGTGAAACAGGTTAAAAAAGCAGTAAAAATGGATGATTTGGAGGAAAAATGTGGAGTTACTCTCACGCCGTCGCCTTCTTGTTGCGTTCGCAGCTCAACGAGATGATCCGTGCGCCGGTGGAGGGAGACTTTTGGCAGGTGGACCACATCCGGCCGGTCTACAGAGGAGGAGGACAGTGCTCCATGGACAACCTGCAGACGCTCTGCACCACCTGCCACAAAGCCGTACGTTCACACGACACATCAACAGACTTAAAGAGTGGCTTTTAAAGCCAGAGGGCCTTAAGGGGCAAAAGCAATTTGTTTGACATTTAAGGTTCGCAGTGGATAAAGCTCCCCTCAGAAGACGCTCTCATCGCTCATGTTGAGGATCACATACGGTGTCAGTAATGCAATCCGTGGTCAAACACATTGATCAAAAGTCACATTATCCCCCCTCAGAGCTATATACTCCCTATAATAGCGTCACATGATGTGGCCGCATGACACATTGATGGATAGCACTTGTTGAAGCGGACTGCTTCGCATTTTCCCTTCACTCAATTTTCCATAATCGCAGAAAATGTACTTCTCTCGAAAAGAGGCGACTCGACTGGTTTCAAAATAAAAACATGGCTTGCATTGTCGCCCGAAATGCGCTCTGCTTTCACGCCAGAAAGCGTTTTAGTCAGAGTGGGTGTCAGATTGGAAGGAGAGAGCCTCGCATGTAGACGACCATGAACTGATGTGGAGCACTGGGCCTCCTGATAAGGGGATCTTCTCCGCTGTTCATGCCAGCCCTGCAGACACTTCAATCTAAATATTGATCCCCCCCATCCCGACTGCAGGTTTAAACTCTTACATCATTCTGCTTCTTTTTTCTGTCTCTCTCTCCACAGCGGACGGCTCAGCAAGCCAGAGAACGCAGCCAGATGAAGAAGAGCGCCGCTGCCTCCAAGGTTGCGTCAGACATCAGCAGGTTCTTCATCAGGAAATAAAACGCCTTCACAGTTAATTAAAGTAGGTTTAGGTTGGAAATTTTTTTGATTTACAGTCACTGGTTGAAGATGTGTGGAGAAAAAACCCTTGAGCTTTTTCACTTTTTACAAACTTCAGTCTATTTTATTAGGATTTTTTGACAGACCAATGAAAAGCTTTGATTTATTGTTTTTTTAGGTGAGTAAGATTCAAGGGGGTGAAATACGAGTTCATTATAAACTTTTTTTACTGCCAATACGATACTCATATTGCAGTATCAGTATCGTATTGTTAGATTCCAACTATACTTTTGTTATTTTATAATGTGGATTGTTGTTTCTATCAGAGAATTTACATTGAGGCCGATAAAACCAGGTTCTCGTTTTTTTGTCTGATATTACACTGATTTCCGATATTATATTAATATATATATATGATATATATATTAATATCGGATCGGGATACCTCTAAAAATTATGTCTCATTTTCCTTAGCACAGTTTTTGCGCTGTTTTCCGATAGAGCTAGGCGATATGGTTTAAAAATAAAATCTACAACTTTTTTCGTACCAGATACTATTTTTTCTATCTTTTTCTTTTCTAAAAAACAAATTACAAATGACAGAAAATATTTGAAAAAAGAGGCTTTTATGTCAGTCATTCCTTCTGTGAATTGTACATGGATTATTGGGGCCGGTCTATGAGACTTGTTATTTAATTACGAGAATAAAAGCAGAATATTGGCAGGAAAAAAAGTCTTTAAATTGCGAGAATCTGATCTGAGCATCTCAGTTCGAAATATACAATCATTTTAAAGTCCAGGACTGATAATAATTTGATGCTGATGTCTGTTTGTAAAACTTTACCAAAAAAAAGCCAGATTTTCCTAAAATGACATCTTCAAAAACCGCCAAGCTCAAGTTTGTGTTCATCTTTCAAATAAAATCCCAACAAACCGCTGAAGTTTGACTGTAAAGTGACAAAATCAGGACGTACTTTAATACGGTGCCGCCCTGACATATCTGGATGCATCACTTCCCGATGACATCACCCCTCCGCCTCCTGTCTCTGCTAGCCCTCATTACATCAGAACATGCTCCGAAAGAGATTTATCTAAAAGGTTAAAAAAAAGAAAAAGAAAAAAGAATGGTGACGACTTGCTTCAAATGCAAATTCAGCCAACTTCCCTCTCGTCCCCGAACCGTCACGAGCGCGTTGGGTTTGATTTATGACGGCCCCCTTTTTCTCTTTCGCCCCAGGCTGAAGTGGAGCGCGTTTTTTAGAGAGATGCTTCTATTTTAAGATTTTGCAAACTTGGTAAAAAAGAAAAAAACATAATAAAGGTAAGAAAAAGTGAAAGCAGGTGAGATGAATTGAGGGGATTGAGATGGAACGGTGCTGCAGAGAAACACAACCAGGTGTCCTGCTTGGTCTTCAACATGTGGACCTTTTGCAGTTCTTCTTATGATGGATGGGAGAAATAAATAGCTCTATTCTTTTTCTCTCTTTTTTTATTCTTGTCTTCCTTTATTCATCTGTAAATACTCTCAGCTGGGAGATCATTTCATCGCCTCAAGTCAGGAACATTATCCATGTCCACGCATCTACATCCTCTTCAGCTATGCTTGATGATCTGAGCAGAGGTAGAGCCGCGCGAGGCTATGTTTAGAGAGCGGGAGAGCCGAGTTACTATGGAAACAAGGCTTCAGGTTCAGCCATGTCGGGAATATTGAATCTGCTTTTCTCCTCGTATGGGTGTGTGTGTGTGTGTGTATGAGAGTGTTACACAATGAGCCAGACATCAGAAAACTCCAATCAATATTAGCGGGCTCCTGCGAAAACGAGGCCGTCGCATTCCTCCTGACAGCGCGTCTGTCAGGCGTGTCAGAGTCCTAACTCAGCACAATCCCGCCACCGCCTGGAAAACTTTAACATTTCCCTCTGACAGCCCCAAACTTCACGCGTTGCGTCAAAACTCCCTCGGAAAAGTGCGCGTGGGGCGCGTGCGCGTAGGTGCATGTGTGCGCGTATTTCCCCTACGGCTGCTCCAGGTCTCCACTTAATAAGACCGTTGTTCCTCTCCTGTCCAAACCGACAAGCTTTGTGAGTAATGAACATCTCCCCGGCAGCCTTCCAACAACAGCAGGTTTCAGTGTCAGTCCCTGTCAGCAGCCAATGACTCTGATCTACTGTTTTATTACATCCAAAAGGTGTGTGTGGCAGGACGGGGAAGTTGTGAGGAAAGTGTGGATAAAGAAATCGGTTTGGCAGAGGAGGGGAGGCGTAATGAGACGGCGGTCCGATGAAGTCTTCTCATGTTCCTCCCAGAAGGTCTGCTGGGTAAAGAGCAGCGCTTCGGTTTGCGTTTGGAAAAACACCCCAGAGGAGAAGCGCTTCCCCCGCAGGTGATCTCGGTAATAAAGACAGACTCAAACGCAGACGGAGGGCCGCAGAGGTTTCCATGTTTGCTCTCAAACACATTACTCCCTCGTTTTTTTCCCTTCTTTAAATCAGGATGAGGCCAACACCCCAGCTCGCTTCTCCGAAATCAATATCTTTCGTCTCCATGTTACAGTTGCAGAGACGTCCCCGCGGGTTTCGTAGCAACAGCACAGGCGATAAAAGTCACAAGGCTTAAATTAGCTGCGGATCTGGCGGAAATAAGCACATATAATTAGAAAGTCACAGTTGGTGACAAAAAGGAAACAGGAGAAAAGTTCTTTCTGGAAAAAAGTACCATCTTAAGAAAGTCAAGCGAATGACTCATGTGAAAATCAGATAAACGATCATATGGATGTAAGAGTGGACCATATGCAATAAACCTCTAAGGTGGGAATGGAGACAGAAAGAAGAAGTTTGGAACCAGCAGGATTATGAGAAATGGTCAAAAAAGATGCAAATAATGCAAAGAAAACAAGTTTATATTAATTTAGAAACAACAATACTGATGTTTTAACTCAGGAAGAGTTCAGAAATCAATATTTGGTAGAATAACCAGGAGATTTTCAATGGGGTTCAGTGCAGGATTGTTGGTAACTATTATTATGTAAAATTATTACGCAACTTAATAAAAAACAAATTTTTCCATTTCACTTTTTGTTTTTATATTTTACTAACATGGAATTGTCTAAAACTGGCAGTAGGTTTGGGAGTTGATTTTGAGACAATATTCAAATCTGTAATAATACTGATCATTACTAATCGTTCATCTGGTCCTTTAAGAGGCATTCTCATTTCATCCATAAAACCTTTGAAAAATCTGTCTTTAAATGCTTTGTTTCTTGTTGGCTACTTACAACAAAATGTTTGGCTTTATTAGTGCTGCTTCCCTCCAAGAGACTTTTGGTCATTTTTGACAAGTTAAATCAACTTTTTGATCAATTGTGAAAAAACAAGCATTAAAGTTTATCCAGGTTAGAGAAAGAAAATATGCCTAAAAATGATGATCTGGTTGAAATACTCACTTGCCTAATAATTGTGCACATAGTGTGTAGTGAGGGTTTTTTTGGTCTCATCATGGCATCAGAGAGAAAAAAAGAAATGCCTATCCCCCCTCATAGATGCATCATTTCTCGAATGTAGGTCAGAGGACCCCAGGGGCCTTCACTGGGCTCCTGGGGTCCCCCAGCAAATTAAGAAATAGATTAATAGGGCTGTAACTTAACTCCATTGGAAATTCCTCAATTACAGATACTACATGAGATTTAGGAACGATTAATGTAAATGTAGGTTTTCTTCTCACACCGTCTCCTTGGAGATGACAAAAGCTGTCTTCTTCAGGAGTTTGGGACATGTTGTACCGCACCGCAAACTGTCCGGATTCCTTCATTACTCTTTCCTGATTTGCAATTCAGATAGCCGGCCGCTCTATTTGCCCTCATTCCAGCCATAATCCATTTCAACCTTGCCTGCCCCTGTAATCTACTTTGGCCTTTTCAGCTAAAGGAAACGCTTCCACAAACCCAATCTAGTGTGACAGGTGTGATGGAGAACGGCCAATAAAAGCCGGCGCGGGGCGCCGCGTGAAGCCGCCGGCTCTCCAATCGGTGGCCGGCCCCGCTGTGGTTTGGTTCCTGGCTGCCACGCTCTCCGCTGCGCTCCCTCTGCGCCGTTGACCCTCCGTGCCCTTGGGCGAGGGGAAAGGGAAAAGGACACTCAGGGGAGGCCGAGCCCCGCCGCTTTCTTCGGGAACAGCATTGTCTCTGCAGAACCTAATTACAGCAAACAAATACACCTCTGCAGTGTGGCATAATATTCTTTTTTAAAAGGCTGCACCCGTAGTAAGGATGCACATTGTCTATTAATGAGTTAATATGACGTCAATTGATCTCATTGATTGATTAATAAGCGGCCATTTTCTTAAAAACCTGAATTTACTCTTGTATCAAGAGCATTGAACCTCTTCAACGAAAGACTAAATGTTTCATAATATGTGAAATTAAGAAGAAAAGTACATATTTTAGCATTATTTTGTGTCAGCTGTGTTAAGATGATTGTGATTTCTCACATTATTAAACTTAGACATAATGAGAAAATATAATCAATTTGGTTGTGTAATCAAAAAGTAAAAGATGAAAAGAATAAAATATGTGAAACAGAGAAGTTCACACCAAGAACTGTAACTAGCTGCATTTCCATTGACCAGACAATTATGTAATTTGAAATATAGGAAATAAATTTGCTTAATGGAAACACGCCAAACACGCTGAGATGAGGTGTTTTTTGAAATTGAAGTAGTAGGATGATGGCACTGCATGTTTTTTAATAACTTATCGCGTGAACAAACTTATTCAAGTGTACTTTTAATTATGTTTCTTATGTAAGTGTGAAATTGTAACATAAACTCAACTGCTGAGGAGGAAGGCAGACTTTATCGTCGTTTTAGGACATTAGAAAATAGTTTTGGTTGAAAAGTTAACGCTGTCGAGTGTTTGTATATCAAAGTTGAACCACATAAAGTGCATCTTTCATTCCACATGAACGCTGTCTGGATCGTTTCACGTTCCTATGGTGCTGGCATAGCGCCGCCATCTTTATTTCTGTATCTGGCTTTGCTTAAGGATGACCTGCAGCTCCCTCTGCTGGATGGAGACCAAACTACAACACTGAAAGAAGGTCTAAACGGATGTTTTTAATCAATTGATTGGAACTCATTTTAATTTAATAAACCATTTGTTATTTGATTAATTGTTTGCATCCCTAAATGTACCAAATAACACGAAAGAATCTGGGCTTAGGAAGAAACTCTTGGCTTTAGTCAACCACATCTGATGAGATGCTTTTGTCTTTATTGTCATATTATCTCCTGGGATGGTGATGAGATGATTAATCATTTTCTTGCCGCATCCTCGCGTTTATAGCGTTCGCCCTGAGTTGGGGAAAACGGTATTATGGCCCAGGTAATTGGTGGAGGGCCATCACTCATAAGCAATTTAATTAATCTCATTAAAACACCCTCTCTGGCTGCACAGCACCGTTTCTCGAGGACGGCCCCAACAGAAGGCGTTTTGACGAAATGGGCTTATCCATCCTGATGAGTGTCATATGCACAGATGATCTCCCAAGAGAGGCTGCGGCTGGAGAAAAGTTACACAGAAATCAATAGCAACAATTCCATGAAAACCTCTGCCTGCTATTTTCAAATGCCACTCGGCGTGGTTGGGAGGGGACGTGCAGCGGTGAAAGGATGCTTTCTCATTGCTCAGCTGGAGATGGCTTTTGTCGAGCCTAAATTCTATTTGTACAAGATGGCTCCCCGGTTGCCTCCCAAGATGCATGGCGTGGTGTGGATTAAGACTGAAAAAATGCAATCAATTCACCCAACAGGAGATCTGGGGAAACAGATAAGATTCTCAGCGTAATTCATAAAGTCCCCAATCTGGCGAGGATTAATGTACGTCTTGGCTCCTGCTCTCTCTCATTTTGTATGTGTGGGGGTTAAACTGGCGCTTCATGTGGCCCATTACAATCAGGATTTGTTTGGAAAGCCCCCCACCCCCATGAGGGCAGGATCGGACCACATTTGTCTAGAAAAGTTAAAGCAATTTAGGAATGGTGTAATCTCATCTATGTTTCATTAGCGGACAGTTTAGCTTTAGAACAGGCTCGTCAAAACGGAAACAGTTGCAAACTTGCTGACTTCACTCATCTAGATACACATTTGTCAAGTTTTATGATTGATCAATCAAGTGGAAGGAAAATTATGCAGTTCTTGTGTATCTTTTACAAAAAAAGTGAAGTTTTTCTTTGTTATCCCTAAATAAAATCAAGTCCTACTAGAAACCTGCGTCTAAAAAATTTTGACTATCAAGAAAAAATTACCGTAAATATTGTCGTAAATGTCTTAAAAGACTAGGACATTGTGTAAAAGTTACATATTAGAAACTCATGTTGTCACAGGCTTATGAGCTGGAAGATGTAGAAAGTTGAGTGGAAGAAAAAAGTGTGGTGCACAGGTAACCCAAGTATTTAGTGCATGGAAATGAACATACTCTTCAGAAGTGTGACATTTCTGTTTTAAATATTTATTTTTATTAATTTTACGTATGATTCTGATTTTCTGATTCACTGAGTTTTTGCCTTTCACTGTTTGTACGCAATAATCATCAAAATGAAATATTTCACTTTTATTAAACTTTTTTACAATTTAAATTTTTTTTTAGATGTATTTGTAATCTTGGGATAAATCCTGCAGTTGTTTAATTCTAGTCAGATTATTTCTTGGCTGGAGTTTGCTACAAGAAATGTAGGGGGTGCAAAAAACACATTGAACGGTTTAGATTAAGCACATAAAGGTAAAATATCCTAGACTTTAACCATTCTAAGACTTTCAAGTGGACATTCTCCAACTAATTAGACTGTGCTTGAGGTTTTTTGCAAAGACGTTTTTGTTGGTGTGTCACATAAAATCAGAATAAACACATTAATTTTATGGGTTAAACTGCGCGAAAGCACCAGTCCAGCCTCATCCATAAAAAGCACCTAAAACACAGATAAAGTAATGAGCCGCGTTCGCTAAACATGCAGCTCCGTCTTTGAAATGTTATATGCAATCACATAAGTGTCCGGGGGACACTTGACATCAGAGGAAAAAGGCCACAGTGGGGCGACCCTATTACCGTTTTCCTCTTTCATGTGTGCCGTGTTCAGATGATTGAGGTTAAAAATGGAAAAGCTGAACAAAAACGGCCACCAACAAAGTTCCCTTTTCATGAGCCTTAAAAGACATCTTTTCATCTCTCATTTCATTTGGAGACCATTGATCAGACATCTTTCACAGATTGCTTCCAGACATCTATTCAGCCGCTCCGCTGCTGCTCAGCATGCCTCTATTTCATAGGTCTTAATGGCACAAGGTCTGACTGTTGTGCTTAGATTAAAACCTGAATCGCAATCACTTAAATCGCCCCGATAAGCACACAGAAAATGGTCTTTGTTGACATTCGTGAAAAGGAAATCAACATCATTGTATCGCCCGGAGAGCGGAGGGACATAATTTTGCAATTTTTGGGAGGAAACGGCGCGCATCCTCTTGCCTCATTCAGTAAAATTAGGACATTTTTCTTCTTCAGCACACGAGCCAGGAAAAGGTCATGTCAGTCTTGTGACAAGAGTGACAGGTCTGGGGTATCATTACTGGGACTTGGAAGGTCTTTGTAAGCACCTTTGGTCACCTCAGGAGAATAGATCCCCATCGTGCTGCCGTCGGCCTAATGAGCACAGCCAGCCCCTAGTCTAATAAGCAGAGGGCGATTGCTGCTGCCTTCCATCAGCCCTCTGCTCCGCTGGTACAACATCCCATAATAACTCGAACACATGGCACGAAGCGGTGAAACAACGGCGGATATCTTGTCGCGCATCATTGCATCGGCTATAGACTTAGATTTGGGATTTTGCAGAAAGTCGTCCTCAGCGCAGCGGAAATCGTTGTGAATGGATTCTTTCAAGGTGTATGTTGATCCACATTTCTGCACTCAATAAGATCCTTTGACAGCTTGTCTGGGCAGACTGCATGAAATAAATGAAGGCATTCTCCACTTGGATGATGTCAATGGACAACTGCATGGGTCCAGCTGGCAAAAATTGTTTGGATGATCTGTTCAAGCTGCCTTTTTTCCAGTCAAATAGTTTTAGTTCTTGAAAATAAATTCAGAGTAGTCTTTGAATTACATATTTCTGTGTGAGTATAAACTCTTTAAAGCCAACTTCCATTTGTTTCCTCACAGTATTGCTTTGAAGCTCCAAATTATCCTGGATCAAAAAAAAAGAGCAACAGGTTTGCGGCATTAAATGCTCTTTCATGTCGAGGTAAGAACAAATGTTATCACAACTCACAAAACACAGGTAGTGATCAGTGTAGGAAGTGTATTAAGGTTGTTTTCAATTGATCTGGCGTCCATTCTGCAGCCAACAAATCTTGTCTCAAAGCAAATTACAAAATAAACTGGTGCAAGTCCAATTCAACTGAAACAATATAATGACGTCAAACATAATGCCAGTTGGTGAATGTTTTACTTTAAGCATTGTCGACTGTAGTTGTTGACTTTGCAGGAATCCTGAGCAAGCATGAGGCGACAGTGGAGAGGAACCACTCCCTTTAAACATAAATGAACAAGCCAACTGACTTTGGTTTTAAAAACCAGAGCAGACTGAAAAAACAGAAGCACAAAATCTAGAGATACCGTCAGTGGAAAAGGGAAGCAAATGGTACATAATAGTTACTGGCAGCCAGAAGGTCTTTCTAGAAGGAAGAAAATAATAATAAAAAATAGTTCAAATGGGTAATGGTACCGAATGTGTGCTAAAGATTAGCTCAGGAAAGATAGATAGCGCTAGCTTTCATATAGCTGGGAGTACTTTCACATCTGTCATTACCTCGATCCAGGTCAAGTGCAGAACCTCTAAGCTAGAAGCAAAGAAAGGTAAACATTTTAAAATGAGGAGCAGGAAAGCAAAACTGCTTAGCACCGACCCGCTTACTGAAACTAGCCACAGGGCAGAAACCATAAATATGTGCAAGACTAAGCCAGGATCATGGGATGAAGGCAAAGCTGCTGGGTGCTAGCTTATACAGAGAATTTTGAGGATTGTGTCTGTTTTGGGCTATTTACAAAGTTGTATCTGAGCGACACAAGCCCCTTGGTCAATGTTCGGACAGCTGATTTGGAGATGCAAAAATGGTCGATATATATAGTCTGGTCAAAGAAACGTGAAGCCGTTTTTCTGGTAGCTAAAGCTTGGACAGTGATACCAAATCTACAAAAGCAGGAATCAAGGTGTTGCAATTATACAGTCACCCAAAAAGTTCAATTGAACAGAAGTAGCTGAATGTACGAAATTTGCTCCAAACCAAAGTGAGAATGCTGAGGTCATTCTCCAACATGGCGCTGCTAACGAAGCTCCTACAGCCTGTTGAATCATCTCCGCAGGGTGTCTCATAACAGTTTACGTGTTTCTCAGTAAATTATTGGTGGACAGATTTTCTCTTAGGCTTTGTAACAATTGAACCGCCTTTAGTCGCGATCCAAATCTGGGATTTGTGCCACTAGATGATTAACACCCTTTGGTCATGATTCAAAAAGTAAAAAGGAAAAAGAAAATAAATAGCTTGAGAACAAAAAAGTTTGAGGTAAGTTTTAAAAGGGCATTTAGCGCGTGTAGCTCGCGTCTGAGGTGTTAGGTGTGATTTGGTTGGGTGGAAGTTGGAGAGTGGTTCGGCGTTCGGGTGTTTTCTTGGTGGAAAGAGAGGGGGCATCTTACAGTGTTTAAACTTTCACTTTGAGCCAAAGCTGTGAGTGTGATGTAACTCCTTCCCTCACTGTTACCTGAGTCAGGCCTGTTTACACACCAAGAAGCTTCTTATCCTCTTGACTGTTAAGACTACGCAAACATATGCATCACGCTATTGCCTAAAAACAGCTGAATGAAAAGCATGCAGTCTTTCATCAGTCTACCACCTCACTCAACACCGTTCATACCTGTGTCACAGTCAAATTGTGCTGAGAAGCACTCCCACATTTGGCTGTTTGAGTGGGTAGCATTTGGCCGCTGAGCCGTGGACATCTTCACACCCACCCTTCTTATCTTTTTCTCTGGATATGCAGTAATGCCAGTTACCGTGTGAGTGGGCTGGTGCGGAAAAAGGGGGAAAGTTGGCCGCAGCGTCATTCGCCATCGGCCCACACAGAATTATTCCATGTGATGATATAAATCTTATTTAATGATGTGATAGCGGGCAGGTTCTGCCAGCCGCGATGAAAGGAAGCGAGGTGTCCGCCGCGTGCACCTGGAGAAGCGAAGACCTTTCAGGCAGTTGGATGTGTTCACACACCCAGGAGGTCTATCTTTGCTAGAGAGGGTGAAAGCCATGTCCAGACAGACACTGCCTGTGTTTATAGCAGCCCAACACCATCCGATAATTTGACTTTTTGAACACATGGTTGTCCTAGATTCTTATCTGCTGTATTAGTGAGCAGGCTACAACTCTGGAGGGAGAAAAAACAGGTTTTCACTGTCTGCTAGCAGCTGATGGCAGATGATCCATTTTGCCTGCTGATAAATTGTGATTAGGTGATTAGGAGTTTGGAGGATGAAACTCCAGAGTTGGAGTTATTTTAGCACCAGTATTGATTAAATACTTATCTTGTCTCATCCTTTGTCCTATTTTTAGCCTGGAAGCACTGAAGCCTTGCAGATTTCTTCTGGTTTTAGCTTTTTTCATCCTCTTTCTCAGTCAGCCCTGGCCAGACTCGTCTCCATTAGCATCACCATTTTTTGGGGACTCCTCAGAGGTGGTACAAGCTGGACCTGATCGATTATTGCAAGTGATTTCTTTGGCAGTAGACCTTATTCGTTGATTGTCCCTTTGATTTACGTCGACAACAAAATCTCAACCTCCATTTTCAGTCCGCGACCATAGAAGTTAGTGAGACGACGAGTTGCAAATCGATAACTCTGATCAAACCTTGAGGTCCAAACCTTGTAATGTCAATAAGAGATTTTGGAGAAAGTAGACATCCGAGGATACAAGATCTTGGTGAAATTGATATAATGCCAGATGGAAATATCTGGAAGTTTTTCTTAGCAATGCCACAGCGAATGTGTTCCATAGTTTAAATGCAAAATGCAGTTTTTAAATGGTGATTTCATTCATTAAGGAGAGTTATCCTTATCCAAAGTGCAGCTGTACAGGCACCCCTAAACGATCGCTTTATGCTTACTTTTTTTTTATAGGCGCTTCCAAGTCCTACCGCTTTTATTTGGATGATTACTTGCTTTCTTTTTCAAAAGTTCCTGTCTTCAGATTGAACTTTTTGTTTGTTTAGTATTCCAATAAACGCCCGAGACTCTTTAATTACTTCTACTTGCAAATGTATTCAGTTTCATTTTTCTTTCTTTCGTGTATAAATTCGGATTTTTTTCCCCCTCAAGTCCATATCTTAGGGCTATTGTTTCAGATGAGCTGAGTCCGGGTGATTTCACACCAAGTGTAATTCATGTAGGTAATGATGACGGCGGTGCTTTCAGTAACCACAACAAAAACATTTGCATAAAAAGCCAGGATAGTGTCAACTAATTATGCTGCATTAGGATGTTGTAACTCCGCGCGAGCAGATCTACTTCATTAGTTGTTTTTGCGTCGTGCGTTTTCTGCGGCTGCTTTATTGTGCAGCAAAGGTAATAAGAGGACATGAGCACAGTGGAGGAATTATCCTGCAGCAGGTGCATCTTCTGGATATTTCTCTCAAGGCACACATGGAGGATTAGCTGCTTTACACCCACAGATGCACACACACACAAGCGTGAATCACTGCCTTTCACACATGCACACACAACTTCACCGTTTGAGATATGTTGATGGAAAATGACGGATGTTTCATAAGCAAAACAAGGGTTTTTTTTTCATTATCGCAGTGCCAATGCTGTTAGATTTGACTCAGCGTTACCGCATTGTCATGTAAGTGCTATATTCAAGCTGTAGTTACACAACTCAATCACTCTTATTGCATCTTAAAACCCAAAAATATCAATAAAGCACCCCCACTGCTTCAGCGTACCGCTGTTGGAGGAAGGGAAAAAAATGCTATGCTCTGTCAACCCAAATCCAGCTTTGGAAAGCTTCAACTCCCACCTCTCCAATTCAGCTTTCTCGACTCATCCTCCTCCTCACACTCCCACTCGCACTCATAATCCATAACGTTTTGTTTCGCTGCTACATCGATGACATCCAGGCGAATTTCCCACAGAAACCCAATGAGCCGAAAAGCTCCCTTTGCTCCCTTCGGTACAGGACGTTCTAGGACAAGAACCGACGAGAACGGAGACGGTTTTTAACTGACCGCTCCTCTGATTAAACCACAATGTACGTTCTTTCACCTAATGTACTTAATGGCTACTTTTGTTTATTCGTTGGCTTTAATCTTCCTGGATTTCTGCTTCTTTATTTTCAGTTTCAAGGGAAATAACTGATTGTGAGGTGACTTGGGGATGGGGAGTGACATTTGTGGGAATAATACAATCAGATTTTTGTGTTTTCAAGCAAGTCGTGCGAATGTCAGCAAGTTAAGAACAGAAATTTTCATCCTCCAGACTCTCGGACTTTGATTTCGAAGTTAAATTTAAAATTCTCTCACTTCTGCTTTTATCATTGTTTTCCTTCCACTCAACGTTTTATTTAAATGCTTATATGCAGTATTCTGTAGCTTGATTAGAAATTACCTTTTGTAGTTCATTGAGTACCTGTTAGGCAAGCGTCACGCCAGCATTCTTCTGGCGTTGAGGCCACAAGAGGATGCACTTGGATCAGAAACTGGGGTAGCAGAGGGAATAATTAAAGTTAAATTGCAAAATAAATGTCCTGTTTTTCACCAGGAACAGCTGGCTAACATGAATACCAACACTTGTGAAAAAAGGATACCTGAGCTAAATTAAATAAAATCACACCAATAAAACCACTAATTTCTGCTCCTGCCAATCGCTGAATATAATTCCAATAGCAGCTTGATTGTAACATTTCTCTATTTTTTTATTTTAATTGCTTACAGGGTGTTTACAGTTCACTTTCTGAACTGAATTACTAATATAAATTAAGTTTTTTATGATATTTGTCTTTACTGAGATGCAGTTATCAGTATTTAGCTTAATTAGCTGGTTTGTTTTGATTTGGCTATAAAAATGTGGGTTGTAGCACCACCTTGTGGTGACTGGCAGGTATAGCAACAGGGATTGATTTTTATTTATTTATTTATTTTTCTAGATTTTGTGGCGCTATTAATCTTTTTTCACGGTAATTTAATAGGAAGTGGGCTGATTGAAAATTGGGGAAGATGTGCAGCAATTATCGGGAGTCGTACATGGCGCTAACGCTACACGACAGAAACTTCATATTTAAAAAACAAAGCAGCTCTTGCTTAGAGAATTCAATTTTCACAAATAATAAAGCTAAAGTCCAAATTTTTCCAGGCTGGCATTAACACTGCAGTACAGCTATCTCATACAGGAAGCTAGAAAAACAGCACCATATGATGCCAGTTGATTGTTGCTTAAAAAAAGGGAAATTAATACTTTTTTAGGTTTTTTAACCTTGTGGTTGCTGTCGAACAGACCGTTATTGGAGATTGTGCATCTTTTGTTGTTACTTTAATTTTTAAAATTAGTAAAAATGAGTCACTAACTAAGAAAGTTGCAAGTTGCAAAACAAAGCTAATCAAAGAAATCCCTTTTACATTTGTGTTTCAGGTGTGTAACAAAACAAACAAATCCATGTATAGATTATTCCCACTAAAATGATGAATAAATCTTTCCGCCGTGATGACAAAAGCCACAGTCGGGTACAAACCGAACCATTAGGAGGAAAATAATTATTAGGGGAGGTATTTTCCTGGTGTTGTGATTGCAGGGTCATTATGCTCTCCCTAATGAAACAAACCAGCGGAGAGCCTCCATCTCGACTGTAGCCGTTATCATCACCCTTCAGAGAATGTAAAAAGGAAAACACTTCAGCAGCAGGCTAATTAAAACCAGAGAGGTCTGGATGAAGAGGCCAAACAGCCCACACAGGTGGTGCGTACATCAATGTGTGTGTGTAAGGCACTGCCCTGCATCATGTTTATGCATGGTCCGCGTGAGAGTGGTTGTGTGTGAGGAAGCAATTCATGCTTTTTCTTCTGTTATTATTACGAGTGGGTGTGTGTGAGAAGGAGGATGCGGAGTTCTCCGTTCGTTTTAATGGCGGCTGCCGTCTTCCTCGTCTCGTCGCGCCTCCACCGCTGTCAGGAAGGACCCGGCTTTCATCTGACAGGACCCCGCTCAAATAGGCCATTGGTGCTCCATAATTAGTTCAGATGTCGAAGTTGGTGAATAATTGATGATCGGGGACGAGCAGGGAGGAAGACATTTCACATCAACAGTTTTTTTTTCTCTTTTTTAAAGGACAGCTGGTGCTGTGCGGTTCCCACCGCAGACATGAATCTCTGGTGTTGAGGCCACAAGAGGATGCACTCGGAGCGGAAACTGGGGTAGTAAAGGGAATAATTACAGAGTTAAACTGCAAAATAAATGTCTTGTTTTCACCGGAAACGGGCGGCCGAAGGGAATACAGACGCTTGTGAAAAGCAGATACCTGAGCAAAAATAAAGCCAACCACACCAAGAAGACAGAGGCTAATTTATGCTGCTGCCAATCACTGAATATAATTGCAATAGCATGGTATAATAGCAGCTCAGGACTATTCATTTTCCCCCTCCGGCTCTATCTCAGGTGCTTGGAGAGGTTTCCATCAGCTCCTGATTTTTCAAGAGAGACCTCTCAGACAGAAATGACAATGGACTTTCAATGGCTTATAATTATGCCACTTTCCTGCACAATTTCCTGCCCGTCATTTGCATTAAGACTCATGCGGGTGAAAGTGAGCCACACGCTGCTCTGCTAAAGGCCCTCGGATCGGCCCCATGCCTCAAATTACCAGGTGCTCTAACACTCCTTGGAACGTCTCTGCTCCCCCCACCGTCGCTGTCCTAAAGTTATCCGACTCTGTTAATTGGATGGATGACGTCCAGAGTGTGTGACTGCGTGAGGATCGCAGAGAGAGAGACAGGCGCCTCGGATTTGTGAAACCAGCGTTTGCCGTTTTCTCTCTCCAAGGTTATTCAACATTGCAGCTTGTGTTCTCAAAAAACTAAAATCCTTTTAAAAAATAAATAAAAAACGATGCTGAACGTGTTGGTGATCCGTGTTGGATCAAGGGCCAAATGTAATACTGCCATCTAGTGGACGTGATAGGAAAAAGACTGCTTAACAGTTGGGGATCAATGTGAAATGGGAAGAAAATAATTAGATTTCATGTTTAGAAGTAAAAATCTGAATTGTCTAGCGTGCGTTTTGTACCTGACATCACCTTTCTATGCACAAATAAGCCAACATTTGAGAGCAGTTTGGTTTTATTTAAGGGTGAATACACATAAAAACACATCAGGTAACGCTAAAAATATTGAAAACGTTGCAAAAATGTGTTTATTTGCCATAAGAAATCCTTCCTTTTTTTTCAGTAACTAATTAAGTTTAAATCTGCTGCCTCAGCTTCTTTAGTAATCATGTGACGGCTCAGATTATGTTGTGTGAGGGACGTAAGGTTATTTTTTTTATCTATATAAAGCATTTTTCACATTCTTCCACATGCAGTCAGCAGATTGGGCGATGCTTTCCTTTCAGACGGCTCTTAATTCTGGGATTTGTTGCTCTCAGAAGCGGCTCTCGTTTCCCCCCCTTTGCTCTCTGCGGATCTTCGCACAGTAGGCGTCTCTCGTAGCGTTTTGAGAGGTAGCTGAAAATAAATCACCGCCCTCCCACCAGTACGCAAGCATGTCCAGATGGTGGAGTTTTCACTGACGTCCCCCTGCTGAATTTCCCCCCATTGTCTTCCTCTCTAAAATTAGAAGGCAATACTTGGTTGAAAAGCGCTGCGTCTGCTCAGATGGCGCTGGTTAATTATCAGGAACTGGATTTATGTGCCGCCCACAAGTGAGCCGTAAAGACTGAATCGTTTGAGAGTTTAGCAGAGAACCCTAAAGAGTTTAAATTTTAGGGTTAACTTTCAGAATCCTTTGCTTAATTTAAATAGAATTCATGTAGCAGGAGGATACATGAATCAGTTTTATGTAATTATTCTTGTTTGTGTCGTGACAAGTTAGATTTTCTTACAAGGAAATAAGATCTCCAGCTTATTTTTATGTAATAATATCTCATTTATTTCATTATCTTGACATAATGAGTTTATTTTGACTCAGACTTCATTTTTATGGACCCGCCAGGCTTATAATACACTAAGGGAAACCCTGGACGTTGGTGTTTGGACAATTATCCCCTCTGGTTCTGGATTCTGTGCAGCTGGAAGGATTTTTTCTTTTTATTTTAGAACAGCTGTTAAGATGAAACTGTGTTGGTTTTTTGTACCTTTGTGTAAAAAGAGATACAGAAGTTATTTCTCAACCAAAATTAAAATTACTCCACTTTCTTCATTCTTATGACCAGAAGAGCCTTTTATATTTCAACACTTTTTACAGAAAGCAAAATTCATACTTTCCAGAACTGCAGGAACCAAAAATATTGTCAGATCTCCTTTTTCCATCTCTACATGTTAGTCAGTAGAAGAAATTGGGAAACAATGGCTGTCAGTTTTGGGTGTTTTTATTTGGGCTCCCAATACATAAGTCAAGGTTTTGTTCATCAATACAGTCTGCTTTGGATTTTAATACAATGGAGTTGTTTGGACTGATGCAGTAACCAACACTTCTGAACTACAGTCCTATATACACAACTTTAGAGATCTGTATTTTCAGATGGTTAACATTTATCATACTGAATAGCGATTGACTAGAACAATCACAAGATTTTTTTTTGTTTTAATTTTAGCTGCTATGTTTTTGATGCAGATCCACAGCAGTTAGCTTCGTCTGTAGCTCTGAAATGAGTGCTCACCAGGTTCTGGTAGGCCTTTAAATAAACGGGCCTCCCATTTGTTCTACACTCTGTAACGTTAGCAGACCATTTTTCTCTGGATCAGATACAAAAGTTTGATCCATCCTCCCCCACCGCAGCGGAAGGAGGCTCTCTCTTTTATCAAAAAATGTTTAAGACCTGAGATTTCTGTGGAACAAAACTGAAGGACAACAAAAAAAATTAAGTGTAAACTGTCAAAAAGGCAGCAAAATGTCAGCCATTTTTCTTCTTCTTCTTCCTCCTTTTCCTCTTTTTGTGACTTTTAAAACGTGCACATTAAAATAACTGTCAGCTCATTTTAAAATAACATTTAAAGGAATTATTTTCCAGCTGCATTCCTAAAACAACTCATACATGGTTTTTTTTTTCTTTTGTGTTGCGAGGAATTAATACACAGCTCTATAGTTTGATAGGAATCATCAATAATCAGTGTGTAGACACGACTGAGGGTGATGCAGATAACTTAAGACGGATAAATTTCACTTTTTAAACTCTATAAAACCTCATCCTAGATAAATCTAGGGACTCACAGTTACAAGTTCATTCCTTGGGCACTTAGTAAAGAGTCCAGCATGTCAAAAGTGTTTTTGTAGTCAGTGTGTTGGCCGTTGGACAGCAGCATGCCGTTCGTCCCGTCGTGGAGCTCCATCGCTCTCTGGCCGCCGTCTGACGGGTAGTGAGCCGAGCCAACGCCTCCTTTGGAGGACCTGCTGCTCTTGGAGGACGAGTGGTGGTGGTGGTGGTTGTTGTGGCCGCCAGAGTCGGCGTGCTGTCTCTTACGGGACGAGCCAGAGGAGCTGCCGTCGTTAAAATGGCCGCCGGAAGCTCGGACAGAGAAGGCGGCGCCGTCGGCCATCACCCTGCTGTTCCCGCCGATGGAGTACGAGTGGGAGTGACTGTGTTTGGAGTGGCGGTGTCCGACGTGCTCTTTGTGCTTGTCCTTCCCTGACAGAGTCGAGCCCTGATCCGAAGAAACCTTGATTCTCATTTTAAACTCCTCGCCCGTGACGGAGCCGTTCTCGGCATAGGAAGAGGCGAGCCGGGGCTTCTTCGAGCTCGCCTTCTCCCGCCTGCCGTCACCCGACTGGCCGGCCTGCGGCTGGGAGCGTCTCTTGTGGTGGTGCGAGGAAACAGCCGGAGGAGCATAAACGTCGGCGCCGTGCTCCTCCTTAACGCCGTTCTGCAAGGCCAGCTCTCCTGCTTGCTTCACCCTGTACTTCTCCAGAGTCAAGACTTTCTGCGGCCGTGAAAAGGAAGCACCGCCCAGCTGCTCGTGGTCGCTGCTGGACCCGGCTGTGGCTTTCTGTTTGTGTTTGACTAGCGTAAAGTCTGAGTGGGCAGGCTGGGAGAACTGGTCGCTGAGCTGCTGGTATATGGGATAAGAGGCGGCTATGGAGCTCAGGCTGGACATTTCCGAGGAGTTTGATGTGGAGGTGGAGGGGAAGAAGGAGTTGGTTACACCAGGAAGGCCATCTAAAGACGTCCCCTGAAAGGCACTCTCCACAGCCGATCCTTCAGTCTTTGGTTTCTTTGCTGCTTGAATGGCCTACAGACGGACAGTTCAGAGCACTGTGAATCAACACGTCACTGCAGCAGGTCATATAGGTGGATCATTCTGGACTTACCCTCCAGTTTCGTATCCTCTTCAGCTTGCTGGGCGTCCTCTCCAGAATCTGAAGGAACTCATGGGTGAGCTCTGGAAGCAACAAAAAGGGGATTGACTGACAAATATTAAAGCTGCAATAATTTGTTACACAACAGACTCTGTATTTCAGGGTTCCCTGTTCTCTTTGATAACAATTTTAATTTGTGGGAGATATTTCTACAGACATCTGTGGAACCATGAAGATGGAAAATGGATGGTTCGATAAACTGATGGATAAGTAGATGGATGGATTAAACTGTTAAATAGACAGAAAAACCAATAAATGGCACAGATGTTTGGTTGAACAGATGGAAAAACAACCCAATTGAGAGATGTGTGGTTGGTTTTTCCATCCTTAAATTAAATTCCAGACTGCAATCGTCATTGTTTTACAATCTCACCATCTAGCAGCTGTAGCGTTACGGTGCGGTCCACGTACTCCCACCAGTTTTTCCCGTCTGTGGACACCGGGATCTCCCAGTTGGACCACTTGCAGGCCAGGTGGATGCAGACACATGCAACCACTGTTGGCCTGTACTGCAGGCAGAAGGTGGTGAGGTGCAAACTGCAAGAAGAGACATGACACACCCCAGAGATACATCACTACGTCCAGAAAAGATTACCCAGCTCATTTAACAAACAGTGATCAAATTATTAACATCCATTTTCAATCATTTGCTTACCTTCTAGAACTGGAAAATGTTTAAAAACATTTATGACATGGTGTTAAAAATCTGAGAGGCATGTAGCCGAATTATAATAAAGTCTTCATTGCAGATAGTATGAACCAGGAATACTTTCTTTCATGTCATCAGATTTGTTTATGCACACATTCAAAAGTTAGCTATCAGAATGCGGTGATACAGGAAATTAAATGGGGAACAAGTAAGCTAAATGGGCTGAGTACTTCCGCCTGCCACAGCTGGTTACCATAGAAACTGTGGATACGGACTAGTGGAGAGACGCTGCTGAACATCAAGTCCTCTTGAAGGGAAAAAGATTCTTCTGCTGCTGCTGCTTCTCTCAACTAGTTTTTGATCTCTTCCTGACAATTTGAGGTCTAAAGCCTTAACTTGTGTGAAATCACTTCCTTTTCTTCCATTTCAGGCCCAAAATAACCAAAAAGCTACATAGCACATGGTAAATAATTAAATAATGGCCGTTATTTCTGCTTATACTTTCTGCAATGAGGTAGACAACATATTAAAAGTAGGACTCCTCAAACTCAACTATTTAAAGTATAACCTGAAGGTTAATACAGATGTTCTTAATTTATTTATCACCTGGTTGATTTATTCACTTTTATTCATGTAATTGTATATGACGTTTTAATAGGAGGTTGTATTAGTTTGCATGCAAATTAAAGTGACCTGCTGCTACCGATACTGCCACAAGGTGGCAGTAATAAAAAAGAGGACGTTTCATCTCATGCTTTCATTATTTAAATGTTCCGTTTTTAGGAAAATGCCCTGTTCGGTTTTTCGTCCATGTATTTATACAATGAGTACGAAACGAATGTGATTTTAAGTTAAAAAAAAATAATAAAAAAAAAATCTTTTAGCTTGCATTAGTTTGTCGTTTCTGTAAAAGGATGGGAAAGTTGTTTTTTTAAATACAGAAAAAAATTAAAAATTAAAAGAAAGAACTGAACTGTACTTACCAAGAAACTCTATAAGTTAAAGAATCTTTAGCGGCAATCTATATTCAGGCTACCGTTTGTGTTTTTTAGACATGTGCACTCGGTACCAAACAACCCTGAGAGGTAAACAGCAACACTACACTCCACACTGTGCATTCAACCCCTCTGTGCCAACACTGAGCCCCTGTACAATACACCGCACACAGCAGCCTGGCCGGTACTTCCCAGCATGGGGGTTCCCAGGGTCCAGGCTGCACGCAGGGCGTTGGACACAGGAAGGGGGACCCTGCAGGACAGGAAGCCATAGTGTGCCATTACAGTGCAAGAATGGGAACAGGATAATAACCTGTTGGTAGCCATGAAATAGGAAGTCTGTGCCAAATCCTTGCTTGCTGTAAAAGAAGAAAGAAAGATGCTTTAAAACTCATTTACATAATAAGCTTTACATCACAACATACAGTCCATGTAGTTTGGAAAACCATGATACCAAAAAATAAATAAAATAAAAGGTCCCTTTAACTCAAATACACTTGATTTACTGTAAATCTTTGCAAGAAAAAAAGGCAATACCTCGCACTAGCTGGGAACACCTCACAACATCTGTGTGAGGATGATCAACTGTAATTTCAAAACCTGTAACCAACATAAACAGAAACATGTTAATGTGAAAAGAAATCAAATAACAGTGACTCAAAACAGAGTTTAAATAAATTGAGGCGGATTTCTCACCCAGCGTTTGCAGCACTATCGTTTCCAGGGCTACAAGCTCTTGTGCCAGCAGTTGGAATGCCTGAAGAAATACAAATAAAGAAAGAAATGCAAAATATTAATCTTATTCTGCAACTACTATTAAATTCAAAGCAGGTAAATGTTTTAGAACGGTCCAGTTAAAGCACAGAGTTGTGTGTTTGAGAGAAGACTTTGAAACTGCCATTTTGTCACTCTCCATTCAGTCTGGAGAGTTGGATAGAGCTAAATGAGATACAAAACTGGCAACTTTAATTTTTTTGGTCATGGTACCAGAATCCAAGCATTTTGGCAGCATCTCAACTTCCCAACATGCATTTTCTTTCAAATTCCTTAGATTTACACACAAAAATATATGTATAAAGTTGGCGAAGAAGAACTTGGAGTTACATTCCCTAGAAAAATCTGTGAATACGGAACTGCAAATGTTCCATCAATTACAGAGGCTGAATGAACTCAGTTCAGCAGCCACAGTAGGATTTTTCTCCCATCTATGTCCATAGTTTACAGAGAAAAGACAAAGCATGAAAAGAATCTGACTGTACAACAATACCAGTCAGGAGAATAGTTCAAACAATTACACTGAAATATAAAAAAGCTGGACTCAAACTGGTCTGCCAAGATGGTGAAGTATCAGCTGTTTACTGGTGAGAACTGGCTTTGGTCTAGAACATTCCTCTTTTCTAAATATAAATAGACTGGAGTAGGATTGAAAAGCAAATACTTTTTCGTACAAAGGCTTGGATTTTTCACCACAAAGCAAAAATAACATGAGACACGGTGGCAGCCCATTACTTTCCCTTGGTTAAAATGATTTTAAAACAAAGGATTGCCTTAGAGTAACACCATAAAGATCCAGCCAAAACCAAAATCAATTATTCAATATTAGATTACTTACACTGCTTTTAGTGTCAGGGACGGGGTCCTGCGGGTTAATGAAGGCTTGGGCTATTTTAATGACGTGCTCCAGCTTCCTGGGCTGCTCCTCCACTTTGGCTGCCAGGAATAACGTGGTCTGGGAAATGATCTGTTAATGACGATGGAAACAGCGTTAATTACTCCTATTAACGTACAAAACTGCGTTAATAGCAGGAAACTGCTGTTGTACTTACATTTCTGTTGAATTTGGTGAACGAGTGGATCATATAAAACCTATGCATATAAACTATAGCGGTGTTGATTATTAGTTGAGACCTGAATGAGGAGTTAAGGAAGAAAGGCGGATGACGTAGAGAGGAAACCAGCGTTTAGCCAGAAATTTAGACCCAAGAAAACGACTTACGTAACATTAGTTAAATCAGGGAGAAAATTGGTGCTTAGGCCTCCACCTCCTGGTGGATTATATGTCTATTTATAACGTACTGTTGGGTGTTAATGATATATTTAAAACGTGTCGATGCTAACAATAGAAATCGAACCAGACTAAACAATGGCTAAGCTAACTACAGGCCTGTGCTACTCTGGTGATTCAAAAACATCAATCTAGCCTGGTTTGATCACATCTTTTTTTAGTTATAAATACAGATTTATTACGGAAAGAGTAGAAATAGTTGAGAAAAACCAAATAAGAGTCGCTGTAAGCTCAAGGTAACCGCATCTAACCGGTTAGCCGCTGCCCTCACAAAGGATACACGTTGAGTCTTTGGCCGATGTCCTGGATCAGATTAGCGGCCTGCTGCCTGTAGGAGAGCTCCTTGTCCGCCTCGATCCCGCAGCGTCGAGACGGGGTGTTTTCCAGCTGCTCCCGGGTAAACAGCCATTTCGTAGAGGGTCCCCGGTGCACCGCCATTACGCTCCCACGGCCAAGCCCGACGGTGTTAGCACCGGGAGGGAGCGAGGCGACCGGAGCACCGGAATGACGAAACGAGAAGCCGAGTGTGAAACCGGGAAATGGTGCATTTCTGCAACAGTGACACCAGTGGTCGGTGGAGCAAATTACAACAAGAAAACATGAAATATACATTTTTGCTTTAATTTATTCAATTATGGAAGATTAGAACTACTGGAAAAATATAAAGTAAGTTTTTAGAAAAAATAAAAAGTCAAATAAATTACTCAAGTAAGAGTAAAAAACGTATTTGGTGAAAAAGCTACTCAAGTACTGATCAAAAGTACTCACAACAAATGTCACCTTAAGACACTTTACAAAAAAAAAGTATTTCAACTGAACCTAGTTTTCAAACAATGAAGCCAAGTTCAATTAATTATTATACAATTTGTTTAAGAAGGTGTATATGTAAGGAAACATATTGTGTGGCTGTAAAATGTGAATTATGAGCTGAAAACGTAGCACAATTTTACATTTTGTTGACTTTTTAGACATGTTTGATGTAAAATAACTTGCAATACTCTGTTTGTCAACTAGAGGGAGGCAATCAACCCCAAACTGCACGCATTTTTGAGAACATGTGGCTTTGGATCCGCACGTGTTAATAAGCTAAAAATAATAATAAACTTGGCAATGTTTTTAAACATAAAGCTAATGAAAATGACTCATTTTTTTGCATTGTTATGACCCTTTTTTTAATATTCCATATATACAGAATTCAACAAAATGTATGTCTTCTCTTTTTTTATTCTAAAATCTAACAATAGAAATAAAATGGCTGTTTTTTTATTTAATAACATGACTCTTTTCTAGTAAAAATTGTTACAAGTTAATACAATGCGTTTTGTTTTGTTTTTTTCCAGAGGTGAATGTAACTTTGTGATTCTGGACGACATTAATTTGGCTGCTGACCCCTGTGGATTTTTTTATTGATGTCCAATATGGGGGCTTAGTGTTACAACAATGCAAAAAAAAGAAACATACGGTAAATAAATTGGGTAAAATATATCTACTTTTAAATCTATGTGATTAAAAATGCTAAATAATGTTTAAAATACTGATAAAGGTGGCTTAATCCAACTTAGAAACAAAATAGGATTAAGCTCTTATATGATACTTTCTTTTGAGTTATTTGAAAACGAGTTTTAACACATTTTCAAAGAGAAGAAAGAACCACATGACCTAAAAATGAGCAGGAAATCAAAACAGGAATTCTGGATCATAAATAAAAGTTTCCCCCCACAAAATCAATTTATTACGCTCCGACATGTTTTCAACGAAGTTTATGGATGAGTTTTCATTGTCTGGACTGCTGTGCAGCGACGCACGCGCTCAAACCTCACGAGACAGATGTTTTCCTCGCGTTTCCGGAGCGCGCGCCAGTGGTGCAGCAGCTGAGCTTCGTGCGACGGCAGCGCGAGCCGCGCAGGTCTCGTGTTTTCCACCACGTATAGTAATTAGAGAGCTGGTGCGACCCCTTCACAAAGCTGCCACTCTGTTGCGACTGTTTATTTCCCGGCCGCTTGTCCACTGCGCGTTAAACGTCTCCCGTCAGGTTGGTCAACGTTTAGGTCTGCAACTTCCGCTCTACTCCTTCAAAATAAAATCACTGCTAACTTTTGGCATTAAGATTTTTTTTGTTTTTGTTTTTTTTAATCTCGTACAGAAAACTTTTAAATGTTTTAGCCTCTAACTGATTGGTTGTATCTTGTAAAACCATAAACTTTAAAATAAGTAGCTAAAATAATAATAAAAAAATGCTAATAGACATATACTGTCATATTCATTAAATTAGATTTGGAAGAAGGTAATTTATTTTAGTAACCCATAGCCAATTACACACCTTTGCTATTCATTATAATTTTATTTCTTATTTTTTGGCTTACAGTTTAAAAGTTTAAAATATTACATTCGACCATTAAACAAATATGGGCTTTTTGAAAACAATTTTGAATACACGCATGTACAATTAATATAGTACAAAGTATTTAGTTTATATTCAAGAATTCAAGTAATTTTTCTTTGACGGGATTTGGGTTTTCTGTGTGTTTATTATCTATTTCCTGTGACGTCATGTCCACCCCTTGATTGATCCCAGCTGTGTCTTGTTTTCCCTGTCGGGTCCTTGTCCCAGGTTGTTTGTTAACCAGTGCAACCAGAGTTTGAGTTCCTAGCTTTTATGCACGTCCTGGATCCATCGCGTCTACCTCACCACCTACAACCCAAACCATGACATTACTGTCATACCACCCTTGCTTGTTTGTGGTACGAAATTCGGACTCAGGCTCCAGAATAAATGAATAAATAAAAAAATAATGATAAATAAAAGAGGTTATTTTCGCTGCACCACTCTTTAACTTTATATGTTGTAAACATTAGTAATAGAATTACGTTTTCTTCCTATTATTCTGTTTTGACTATTTTCAGTGTTTCGCCGGAGTTTGTTTTGAAATCCGTATTCCCCAATTTCCGGTGTTGTCTCACTCACAGTGCGTAATTTGGCGCAACTGGACGCGCAACTCTACAAGGAATCTCCCTCCTCCCAACTCTGTCTGTGGGTCTCTGCTCGTTGGAAAGGCTGGTTCTCCCGCCCAGGTGTGACATTCTCGGCGTGCCTCACTGGAACCACAGCCGAAAAGATGACGGACCCGTTCCAGCCAGACTCGGCCGCCGTCCCGGAACCGGCTTCTGGTGTGGAGCCCACGGCGGTGAACGGCCAGTGCGAGCAGACGGACTCCCCGCAGCAGCAGGAGAACAACCCAGAAAGTCAGGGAGAGGGTTTCAAGATGGATCAGGAGATGAAGATAACAGAGACCATAGAAGATCGGGGTAGGTGATGTCAGAAATATTCATTTTTGTGCGTAATTTAACTAACAGGTGTTTAAACGAAAGGTGTTTAACTGGGAAGTCTGCTTTTATGTGTGGTTTAGGTTATTATGGTAAAATATTCTCATCTTTTTTCCATCTTTTCTCATCTAATTGACATTGTTTGCAAAAATAGTAAAAGTACAGTAGTAAAATTAGTATTATGAATTTTATCAGTATTATTGTGGCATTAAAGATATTGGTCCTAATTTAATCAACCAACCATTTTTGGCTAATATGTATCAGCACTGAGTTAAATAAGAAAACTATAAATAATAATTAAGTAAGCAGCTGACTGGTATTTTTAAAAGTATATATCTTAAAATTTTTTAATGTTTTTGTAAAATGATATTTTCTTCATAACATGCAGCACAAGAATAATAAAATCAATAAATGCTGCCATAATTACTCTAAACATAGAATTATTAGATTCTTAATTGATGATTTTATTTATTTAATATTTAAAGAATTGGTATGTTCAAACTATTTTGGGTGTCTTTATAAATAAATAAATCTCTTGCTTTAATTGTGACACATTTGGGCTTCCATAAGGATGCATACCTGAACTGAGATCCAGGAAGTTTATCTGCAGCACTTTGCTTTAAGTTTTGGCAGCTCGCAAATGGTCAACATGTCCATTTATGTAGCGTTAATTCTATAAAATACACTTAGTCCAGTTCTGTTCAGTTTTGTCTACTTTATTACAAAATAAACATAATATAGTCAGATTCAGAAGATATTGTGATGCTAATTAGTAAAAATTAAAAATTAGGGGACGTGTAGTTTCCATTGAATATTTTTATTGCTTCAATCATGCATGGGGCGACAGTGGAAAGGAACTACCACCTTTTAACAGGAAGAAACCTGCAGATGAACTGTTCCTTTCAGGCTGACGTGGAAACAGTTCAGACGTCTTCCTGCTTTAGCTAAAATGAAAGCAGGAATAACTGGAGCTATAGCACAAATTGAGAGTAAAGTTGGTTCTTTTATTGCTTATAGTTTTCTTTAACGCGTCATAAATCATGTATGAAACTCATGAGTCATTTTAGCTTCTGGTCAGATAAAGGGTGGATATCAGGAATGCAGTCAGTCAAACAGCTTGAACCTTCAGGGTTTACTTTATTCTAATTTTAATGCGGTCGTTCTGCAGGGAAAACATTTTCTCCCAATGCAGTTTCTTCACAGTATCTCTGATGTTTCTTTTGTTGTATTCCAAGGACATTTAGGTTTTCTGCAAACTAACAACCAGGGAAGATTGAAATGCAGTTAGCAACAACCAGAGCAGTTGTGTATATACACAATATACACAAATATATCACATTCAGAATAAAGGAATCAGAGACAGAAAACAAAATGTCAGCATGTAAAAGAGAACGTTTTGCCACTGATATTTCTTCTGGGAGACAAAGTTAGTGATGCAGGTTGAGAACTTCAGAACTACAAAAGTTTGGATCTCTTGTCGTGTGTAGGTCTTCTGGAGAGCAGCATGCGCCTGAAGCCTCATGAAGCACAGAGTTACCGAAAGAAAGCTCTCTGGGTGTCCTGGGCGTCCATCGTGGCCACCATCCTCCTGGCTATTGCCGCTTTCAGTGAGTGATATTATTTCATGTTTGGATTTCTAGTGTTTGCTCATGTCTTCACCTAATCCAAAGGTACATGAGGGCTGGTCTGGTTATCATAAACAAAGACAGTTTGCTTGAGAAGATGACTGAGATGCTCTCTCCCACTTTTTCATCTTCTTCTTCATTAGGCAAAGATTAGTTCCTGAAAAGAGTTCCCACATTGCTGCAGTGTTGTTGATTACCTGCAGTAGATGAGCATATTAGAGCTTCCTGTCTCTCTGAAGACTGCTACTAATGTCACGAAGGATCATTATGTTTTTATTTGTTCTCATACACAGCAGCTCTCTCTCTCTCAGACTGTATGCGGTGTTTTCGTCAGCCTGGTAGGACGACTCGTTGCTCCGTCACACATGAGCTTCTCTCTTCATAAATGAAACATGGCACTGCTTCCAGATTAGGTGCAGAAATGAGACAAAGTGATGAATGAGGGCAACGCAGCAGTAGGAGTTACTCTGTCATTACTCACACGGTTGTTTTCTTTGATTTACTGACTCCAGTGGTTTAATAATGTAAGAGTAATTTATTTTAGACTCTTCAACAGTTTAGAAGTTCTTAAGGCTGAAACGATTAATTGTGATCAATTGATTATTGAAATAATTGTCTACTTATTTAGTAATTGATTAATCGCTAACTGGAGTACAGACTCAAAAAAAGATAATTTTCTGAAAATAACACATTCAGAACAGTAATCAGGTCAAAACTGTACAAATACACATTTATAGATTTTGCGTTTACGATAAAAACACCGTTGCCTATAAATAAGTTTTCACCAAAAATCTAATTCACTAAAGGAATGCTGTAATTGCATTTTAGGCATTAAAACATTTGTTTTCTTATTTAAAAAGGAGCCGAATTGTTGGTTTATTTTATTTTATCCAATTAATTGATTAATCATCAGAATAACTGATAGAATAAATTCCAAAAATAATTGTTAGATCCCTTTAATTTTATGTGTTGATGGTTTTTCTCGTGCCAAATAGGCATTCAGTCAGAGAACTCATTGCTCATGTCACATTTTGACAAAGTTTAATGTATTTTATTGGGATTTTGTGTCAGATCTGCTAAAAGTAGCAAAAGAACAAAGACACATGATATTTGAATGATAAAAATTAGGGGCTCACTGATAAATTTGTCCGGATTTCTTTAATTTTGGATGATTTGCCACAGGACTGCATGCAAATAATTTACATCACCTTTTTAATTCAGTGTGCTAAAAGCCAGTATAAATATATTTTGTATTTTAATTCATAAACACATTATGCAGCAGCAGAAATTAGATGTCTGGAAGCTTTGTTTTTAATTTGAGCCTATTGTTTGTGTCATGAATTGTTTAATTTAAAATCAGGATCAGTTGGTAAACAGTTCACTGCAGCTGTTGCATAACGGCTCATTAAAGTGTCTGTAAAATTACTTTTGTTTCCAGTCAGAGTTTATTAAATATGAGGAAGGCGCTTTGTGAGCTTTCGTTCAAATGAATTTGATTCCTGCAGGCGGAAAACCTGATCACATCTCCTCGTATCATACAGCTGAAAATCATTTCGTCATCTGCATGAAAAATTAAAAATAAACGTGAAAATAATAGTTAAATAAGATGATTGAGGACTTTTAAGTGACACTCACAGAAACAATAAAAGTTTTCACTTCGATCAGGTGATGTTCAGCTAGTTTTTCTCACTTTTTCACATTTTCAACTCAGGCCTGGACCTTAAATTATCCCGTTAATTATTACGATAAACAGTAATATTGAGCATTTTCAAGTAATATATTGATAGTGGGATAATCATTCTTAAATTTTGTAAAGAACATTTAACACTGGAGCTGGAATATATTTTAAATATCCAAAATATAAGAAAAAGAAAAATTAAGTAAACCACACAACCAAAACAATAAATAAAGTGAATTATGATGTCTAATTGATTATTTCTTCAGGCTTAGTCACAACCACCAGCTTCAATGTATTTTATTGGGATTATGTGTGAATTGAACCAAACATATGTCTCAAAATTGTTCAAGTTCGCCGGTTCCTTTCTAAATCTTACAATAAATATTGATTTTCTGAGGAGAAAATGTGAACTTTTATAATTCAGTCAGAGGTCATTTTTTCAGCCATGTCAGAGCATTTTGGGGCCTCTCCCCTCCATACCTGCTGCTGCTCTGTGGCCCTGATGGGCCTGGAAACCATTAGTGCCACTCAGACTCTGTAAAGCGAGTTGTTAGATGTTTTTACGGTTGGCAGCTGCAGCAGCAGAGGGGGGAAACATACATGTTCATGCCACGACTCACACCTGATACCCTGTCTGCGCATCCTCTGACTGAAACATGGCAGCAGTTGAGGGAACAAGAACAAAACCAGTTCCTGTTTGTTCAGCTTCTGTTTTTGTTCAATTGAAAAGGCAGAGATGGACGGCGTCAGGCGGTTAAATGTAAAAATAAAAGTAATGCCAGACAGGTCAGAGCGTTTTCTAGACAAGCAGCAACAAAGAAGCGAACAGCAGCGACTTGCGTGGGTGTGTGGGGGTGTGTGTGTGTGTGTGTGTGTGTGTGTGACACCCACCCAGCTTCCCTGGGAGCCAATTAACCAGCACTGGGTTCAGCTTTGACGACCGCAGAGCTGCAGCTGAGTTATTTATACAAAATGTCGCTTTTTCTCCTCCTAATAAAGGAGAAAGGGGACCTAGCTTGCTTTGTTACAGTGAGGACTGCATTTATTAAAACCAAGAAACACAAAAGTGTAGTTTGTTTTGATTTTGTTTGTGCTAAATTTGCATTTTTATGTTTTAGGAGGAGATTTTTTTTTAAATACAGTTGTAGCATCACAGTCAGATCTTTGGGATCTCCTGAAGCTAAAAGCTGCAACGATTAATAAGCCAAATAAGCAGCAGAAAGTTTTGTTTGTTCCGCTGTCTAAAAGCTACACATCAGGTTCAGCTTCTTATTGGCTTAATGCATTAATCTAGTTCAAAACCAATTCAAAAATACTGTTTTGATCCCAGAGGGAAATTAACTGTTAGCTGCAGGCAAAAGATCTCCTGTAGCAGTCAGTATCACAACGTCCTGCTGTCGTCCTCTTGGTTTTTGAACCCATTTCTATTCTCATCTCATTTTGGGGCCAAAACTTTATATAGAAAACAAGATTTTTTATTTTAAATTTTCCATTAAGCAGATTTCTTTTCAAAATGTCAAATTACGTTATTAAAAACACAGCTTTTGTTGTTGTCCGTAATGTTTGTAATTTTAATAACATTCGTCCTGTGCTTTTAGCAGCAACAACCCCACATCATGATCCTTCCACCTCCGTGTTTCAGCTCAGAGTTAGCGTTTCTTTTCCTCCAAACTAGAATAAGTCAGAGTAACGTGAGATGCTGTGTAAACTGGGGGTTGTGTGCGTTGCGTCCTCACCCTTCTTTATTTGCTTTGACATCAGCAGCTGTCAGTTTCAGGCGTCTGCTTATTTAAAGTAGATTGTGTACATTAAGTCAGGTTTTTGAGCTTAATCTCCCTCATTAACGACTCAGAGACTCTACTGTTCTAGAAGAGTCAGATGAGGTTAATATATTAGAGATGCAGCTCCACAGATTTCAGGTGTCATAAAAAGATCCCAGTCGGTGATTTGTATGCAGGGCTGGGCTCGTTTGCAGTGCGAGTGCTGCAGTTTTTGATCGTGTTTTTATCCTTGAGAGAAACATGAAGATGAAACAAAAGCAGAGGAGAGTAGGGAGCTTAAATGGAGGAAAAAGAAACGATATGAGCAGCTAGAAGCTCTCTGGCCCCCTGTGAGTTTTTCTAAAAATAACCTGGAGAGCTTGATTTCTCCCCGCTGATGCGGGTGCATAAATCTTTGCATCTGTTTGCTACCTCCAAATAAAATTTCAGATTTCACTTCCTCTCGTCTCATCTGTCTGATTTTCTGCAGGAGTTGATAAGAAAGCAGAACTGATCTGCCGTCCCACAATTAAAAGAAACGTAAACGTCGAGTTTATGTTTCTGTGTTTTCTTGCAGCTGTGTCCATCATGCGCCACAGTGCCTCTGCTTTCGGATTCGCTGTAAGTCCACACCAACACGTCTCAGATCCGAACTGAGGGGAATGACGTGAATTGCATGCTAAATATTTTTTTTGTTGTTTTGTTTTTCTTTCTGGCTGCAGTTTGACGCCACGCTGGACGTGTTGTCCTCCGTCATCGTGCTGTGGCGCTACAGCAACGCAGCCGCTGTCCATTCTGCACACCGTGAATACATGTGAGTGTTTCCACATTTTGTCACATTGCAAGTGCAAATCTATTCTGTTGTGTTGGGAGGTGCTCTGATGCTCAAATTTCCTGAAACAGCAAATGCACCATCTGGAAAAGACGTAGACTTCCTTAATTTGGATGTTGAATCAGTTTAATAGTTACTTTTATACGGATACTGTCATATATTGAAGTAAAAAGAAATTAGTTGGCAGATAAATAAACAAAACAAACATTGACAGTGATTTTTGTTTTCAAGAAGAGACGTGAAACATGTTTTTTATTATTATTTTTATTTAGTTGAGAAGGAATTGGTAGTTTGATGTATACAAGAGTTTAAAATTTTAAAAAAAATCTTGCTGAGGTATCTCAAGAAGACAAAATTAATGGAGAGAATATTGTTTTTATTTTTTGCTTAGTGTATAAAATAGATATAGCAGAACAATGTCGATTTTTATCAAACATATACTGATAAAAAGTAAAATGAGAAAAACTGATAATTTTAAGTGGTCTCAATTTTTTCCAGAGCTATATTTAGCGTTCCGATCCACTCCATTCCAGTAGGTGGCGGTAATGCGCACCAAAATGTTGCTTTCCAACCACCGTTAAAACAAAGAAGAAGACGACCTGATCAATTAGCTTTACCTGTGGTGAGTTCAGGTACTTGGAAAGAAGCAGAAACAACAATTTTGTTTGGAAGAAAACTTTTTCAACCAAAAAAATACTTGGTTTCTTTGTGGAATAACCTCCTTTTTTAATAAAACTGAATTCAAAACCTAAAACTGGAGAACGAAATAACGCTAAAGCAACGGAAGACCAGGAACGTTATCCGTACTGGTGTTTTCTCTTACCTGTCTCTGTCGCCATTGTTCCCAGTAGTTCTATACAACAGTGTTTTTCAACCACTGTGCCGCGGCACACTAGTGTGCCGTGGGTGATCATCAAGTGTGCCGTGGAAATTATCCA
>CAEGAG010227407.1:0-37743 GCA_903067065.1 Brachyrhaphis terrabensis | reverse complement strand
TACCGAGAAATCGATCAGAAGCGCCGTGAAAATAGTCAGATCCGCCTCTCTGGCAGCAATGCGCGCTCCCGACACAGGGGGAACAGATTTTCACAGGGGAACCGAATTTCGCACAAGACCGGTGTTCAAACAGAATTGACTCTAACCGCGGCAAGTTGAACAGTAGATTGCATGATTCCTTTAATAAAGCCACATTGTCAAATAAGAATGGTCTCCATATTCAGACCAGTCCTTAGGGACCGTCTACAATGTACAACAACCTGATACAAACATTTTCTGCGTCTTAATTGTAAAAGATTCTACAGTTCGTAGCGGCGTTTAGGACTTGTGCATATAAATGGTGGGCTACAATTCTAAAATTATTTGTATACTATTAAGTAATATACTTAATTTTACTGTATATTTGTGACAGTTATAATATCATGACAACGCTTGCATGAAATAATTGAATTTAAACTGTCAAACTCAGTGGGACTTGTCGTCCACAGACCCTGACGTCTGATTGGCTGCTCCACACAGCAAGTTATGACAAATCAAATACAGATGATGGATTGAGCACAGCCAGACTACACATTCCAGAACATTACCATTGTAGTTGTCCTTATGTGGATTTGGAAGAGACTGCAAGGAAACAAACAATATTATACTTGATAATCTTCTTTTTTAAGGAGTTATTTGATTGAAAAGTAGTTTTACTTTTTTTTTTTCTTTCTGGGCAGTATTTGGTCCACTTTCCTTATAACTGGGTGGTGGTAATGCATCATTAGTTGCTTGTCAATGTCCAATAAACAAGAAGAAGAGGAATGAAGGGATTTATGACTCTTTGAAGGGACCCAAATCTTCAAAGGCTGCTGTACTCCAAATCTTCAGAATTCACTTTATAGAGCAGGGCAAGTGGAAGTACTTGAAGAGAAATATTCAAAAGTATTGACCGCAATGCAATTTACTAAATCTGAACCAGATTGGTGGATGCTGTTTTTGGCATCTAATATTTTACACTTTTAAAAAGTAGGTGTAAGCTGGCACACAAAGATGTGAAGTCACTGTGGCAAGCAGGAGGCATAGACACAATGACAAAAGTCATTGCTTGTTAAATATTTGAAACATTTAAAGAATACAAAATAAAAATAATAAAAACTGGATTACAAGTCTCTTCTTCCAATGCCGATTTTGAGCTGCAGGATACAAATAATTCCAGCACAGCTCCATACTGTCTTCATGCTCTGCATGAGCGTGTCTATTTTGCCCAGAGAGTTTGATGCAGATTATATCAGTTGCATTTCCCACAAATTGTGCGGGAAAAGATGCCTGCTTCAAACAGATGAATGCCGCCGGACTACCAGCAATATTTACACAATTAAACCAAAAAGAAAAACATGACTAAACATAAATATTGGGCCACGTTACTTGAACAAAACTAGGGCTGTTGTAAGCGATTATTTTAGTAATCAAATATTCTATAGTAGGGTTTCCCCCAGGTGTATTATAAACTTGGCGACCTGCCATGCTTTACTAGCCATCCGCCAGGCTAAGCCTGGCTTTGTTTTGTTATTAGAAAAATTAATAATGGAAAAAAAACTTTTTTTTTTTTTTTTAAAGTTAAAATTGTATTAAAGCATCTCTGTTGCTGAAGTTTATCTCGGTGCAGATCACGCCACAGCTGTCACTCAAACTGAACAATTTTGAAGGTGTTATAGCAGAAAAGCTTCAAAATAAGAATCAGTGTAATATTTTGCAGATGTAGCACCGTTTGAGCTCCACCCAATCGAACGACTCCTTAAAAAAAGGTTTCTACTTAAGTTTTAAAACTTCAGCTGTCCTAAGATGAGACATATAATCTGTGAAAAAAATCAGCCTCTTCTGCCTCCTCTCTGTGTTCTGCAGAATTATCCAGCTCGGTCAAAACCAACCCATCAGAACCAACACAAAACAATCAGGCAGTTTTGATTTAGTAACTGTAACCTGCATTTGACTTGGAATGAATGTTTCACTTTTTACTAGACATTATTTAGGCAGTGTTGTGAGATTTATTTGACTTTGTTCAGCTGTGAGAGTCTTACTGTTAAATATCGTGTTACTGATAGCAGGTTTTCCGTCGTTTTTGACTGGATACTTGCTGCATTGTGCCTGCAAGTTTTTTGTCTAAACTAGGTGATTTTATTACCAGATTATTTTTCCATTTTGCCAGATCACATAGTAACGTTTACACCTAAAGTGAAAAATTTGCAGCCAATTCAGGTGATCAGTATCTGCAGCAAAAAAGCTGATCAGAAAATCCCTAAAATAAACCATATCTCAAATAAACATTTATTTAAATAAAGTGCATTACTAAAAAAACAATGCCTCTAAAATTGATCAGGAATTTTTAATAAATACAAAGTGAAAAAATTAATTTCACAAGTTCAAAATAGAAAATGCTCTTACACAAGTTAGATTAAAAGCACATTAATTTATACTACAAATGTACAATTATGGATATTAACTGTTATATTCATGGTGAGGCTTATGAGAATAAGACCAGTAAGGAGCAGCATTACTCTAAGCCAGCCTACAACTTGGCAGAAATTATTAGTAGAAGAAGCTTTTTTCATTAATGCTTTTATCAAACATAGACATAATATTTCTATGCAATCAAAGCATAAATGCATTTGGTGATTGCATCATACTTATCTGGAAGACGCACATCAGAAAAGTAGCTGCAACTCATCATGGTAAACTGCAGCTCCAAGGGGCAAATGAGCCGAAAACAGCCAAGTCTTCAACTAGGTGGAGGGTTGGTCTTCAAGTGCTGTCATTCATTTGATCGTTTCAGCCCTTTTGTTTCGTGAGGGAATATTCATGTTTCATCAAAAGCTTTGCAATGGATTTGAGTCCCGATGGCTTTTTGAAAGCTGACTTGTTGCTACCATCTTTAGAATCGCGGGCGTTCTCAAATGCCCGCGTTTGAATACTCTGTCAAAGCAATGGTTGCATTTTAGATGACATGCTGTTTTTCAACTTGGAGAACTTTGAACAGTTTTTAAACAGAGTATTGTCTTCTTCTGAAAGCTTAAAGAAGTTCCAACCTACAGCTGCTATGTTCTTTGTTGACTGACAAGCTGAGCTGCATTTATATAGTGTTGGACGTTCCCAGTTGGGGTCATTTGGACCTTTTTATGTTTGTATTTCCATTGTTTGCATATAAGACCCTGGGTTACTTGATATGTTATTTTTTTACTTGCAATGTTATTAAAATTATGACAGTTGTTTTCTGACTTGAGGAAATGTTAAAATTATTTATTTCCAGTCCCACAGTTGTTTTCTACAATTATTCTGATGCTACTTGATCTCAGTAGGTGGAGTACTTACGGTAATACCCACACCACTGAATATGTTATCGGTGCTATTCGAGATATCGGACAGAATGACATGATGCCTTGATATTGGGCCAATAATTATTGGCCAATAATTACTTAATACTTGCTCAGTCTGGTCTTTAAACCAGCTTTAAAGCTTTAGTACCTTGATAATTTGCACCTTACACAGTTTACAAGCTTACTATTGATCACTAAAGCCACCTTGGCTTGAACTATCAGAGGTAATAGGTTGGAAGAAGTGTGACTTCCTGTGCATAGTTAAATTTAGGCTAGTATCCTCTAATTAGCTTTAATTCCTCTTATGTACAGACATTAAATGTTTTAGATGTGAAGTCTTTAATCCTTTTTGTCTACAGTTTGTGAAGGCTGAGCTGCAGATCTATCTTTAGTCTATACAAACACACAACGACCCGAATCTGTATTTGCAATTAAGCTAATGCTGCATGCTGATCTGCAGGGCTACAGTAAGGGTGATGAATTACAGTTGACTGGCTCCTCATCAGTCGTAAGCCTAAGTGTTGTAAAGTTATAAAGTACACAATTAAATTGTTTCTAAGCAGTCTGAAACAAACCAATTAACTTTAGTGAGTAAAACTTAAGCCTGAAATCAGAAGATGCTTTGAGAACCTTTTGTAACAGTCACTTGTGAAAATAGTTTGTGTCCATGAGGTAAACATGTATAACAACTGTTTTCTATACCAGTGTTTCTACCGGGTCTAAAAAGTAACATGTGAAAATCACAATTGTAGGCCTTAAAACTTTGAAATGTACTTATTTTATTAGTCTTAAAGTTATTATTATAACCCCTAGGGCGATTCTCAGAAGTATAGTTCATATTTTTTGTATTTGACACAGAACACTGTTTGACAGACTTGAATGCTGTCATTTCAAGCTCCATATTAAAGGTTTTGAAAAGTGGACATTTTGCAAATTACTAATCACATCACATTTCATAACAGTTATTAAAGTATTAAAATGTGTTAGAGTTGACATTAATGGAGAATATATGCTGTTTATCTTGTGAAGAGAATAACAGAAATTGAACAGACAGTTGTACTGAACTCTGACATAATGTACAGTGGCAAGTCCATTTGGTTTGTATTTGAAGGAGTTTTACTCAATAACCATGCAAAAATGTGAGGTCACATTTTCTTATAGCTAGTATAACTTGCAACCTACAGTGCATTGCAAAAGTTTTCATACCCCTTGAACTTTTCTATTTTGTCACATTACAACCACAAACAATAATAATGATAGATCAGAGATGCAGCCATGGCGACTCTGGACCAGATGCAGAGATCCGCAGCTCAGGTGGCGTTATATTAGTCACCACTACACAAAGGGAAGAGTGGGAAGAAGAAAGACGTCGTTAAAGAAAACCATAAGAAGTCCTGTTTGCAGTTTTGCAACAAGCAGCACTCAGATGATTGTGAATGTACATTCTTATACACCATATGTGCTCTGTGTAAACATGTTTCTATGTTTCTATAAATGTTCACTTTTGGTTTTAGAAATTGGTTATTTCTAAATAAATTTAGCTAAGCATGAGCAGCTCTTTCATTTTATCTGAGTTATCTTTACATGAGAAAGTAGCGCGGATAAGAAAAGATTGGAGACCCTTGCTTTATGGTGGTTTTCAATGAATGCTTTGTGTTTTTCATTATGAGATAGGTCAAGATGGGATCGGGTGTGTCCTCTGATGGTGCGCTGACTGTCCGAGCAGAGGCCATAGAGGCAATTCCTCCTCAAGGCTGTCCTATGCACCAAGTCCAGTCTACCAAAGGTTGATATTGTCATGACCTTACACATATTTTAATATAGCTTGCCACATGTAATCAGTGACATTTTGTTTATAATGTTAATTGAATTTTATTTTCTTAGCATCACCACCTTCAGGATGTCCCATGCATCAAGCTCAGCCTATCAAAGGTAACTAGTTTAATTGTAAGGTCAGAACACATTGCTTTAGTTTTTTTGGTAACTACATTTAGTTAAAATGTGTGTGCAATGGTCCTTACCTTCCAACCTTTTCTTATCTTTGACAGCATCTTCTCTTTCAGAGGTCCCAATTAAAGGTGCAGAGGCAGGTCCAGCCCATCAGGACCGAGCCTATGAGTTTGTGGAGTGTCCCATGAGAGCTGCAGAACCCAACAATAGTGACATTGATCCAGCGAATATGGTACCTACATGGCCAGTGTACAGGCAGCAGGATGTGTTTGAGAAGTATTTTGTGAAAAAGTCTAAGTGAAAGTTTTGGCCTTTTGATTTAAATTTGCTCCTTTGCTAAACTGGAGAACAAGAGAACGTTTACATGAGTGAAAAAAAATCGGTTTAAGATTCAAACTGGGATTCCTGTTTGCATATTTCACTATGTGGTAAGCCCACTCTGACATGACTACTGTGATGAACATCCTCTTCAATTAAGCAAAGCACAACAGGTAGAAATTATTTGGAATGAATGAGTTCCTCTTAATCTCGCATGTCCACATATATACATACATGAACAAAGTTGTTGTTCATGTCAATGACCTAAAGTTCGTGATGATCACTAACATAATTTGAAACAGACAAAAGCTATGATAAATAGAAATTGTATGAAAATTAAGTACCAGTAATAGAAATTATCTTTGTCAATGATGGTACCTTACACTATTGCCAAAAGAATGGGTTGCTCTCAGGATCTCAGTGAATTCCAGTGTGGAACTGTGGATAGGATGCCACCTGTGCAACAAATCCAGTTGTAAAATTTCCTCCCTCCAAAATATTTCAGTCAGCTGTATTATAAGAACATGGAAGTATTTGGGAATGACAGCAACTCAGCCAAGAAGTGGTAGGCCACGTAAACTGACAGTCAGCAGATGTTGAAGTGCATAGTGCGAAAAGGTCACCAACTTTCTGCAGTCAATCACTACAGACCTTCAAACATCATGTGGCCTTCAGATTAGCTCAAGAACAGTGCACAGAGAGCTTCATGGAATGGGTTTCCATGTTGGAGCAGCTTCATCCAAGCCATGATGTATGGCTTGGATGCAGAGGTATAAAGCCGCCACCACTGGACTCTAGAGCAGTGGAGGCGCATTCTCTGGAGTGACGATTTACGCTTCTCCATCTGGCAATCTGATGGACGAGTCTGGTTTTGGCGGTTGCCAGGAGAACAGTACTTGTCTGACTGGCAAGTGGGATTATGGTGTGGGGACACCCTGTCTATCACATGATCTGCACTAAAATGAACATAATCTATTAACAGCTACTCAAACAAAACTTGAAGGGACTGACAAATTATCTTACAGCATCTCTAGAAGCATACAACATAGTAATATTCAGTACTTTGGAATATTGTAGCACTGTTGCCTTGCAGCAAGAAGGTCCTGGGTTCGATTCCCTGCCCGGGGTCTTTCTGCATGGAGTTTGCATGTTCTCCCTGTGCATGCGTGGGTTCTCTCCAGGTTCTCCGGCTTCCTCCCACAGTCCAAAAACATGACCGTTAGGTAAATTGGTTTCTCTAAATAGGTAAATTGGTTTCTCTAAATTGTCCTTAGGTGTGAGTGTGTGCATGGTTGTTTGTCTTGTCCATCTCTGTGTTACCCTGCGACAGACTGGCGACCTGTCCAAGGTGACCCCGCCTCTCACCCGGAACGTTCGCTGGAGAAGCACCAGCACCTCCTGACTGCACTGGGGACAAGGGTGTTAGAAAATGGATGGATGGAATATTGTTGAGAAGACCAATTATTTTAGCAAACCAACTCATTAAGTCAAACACATTTTATAGATTAATAACATGACTGATGTTTTCAAACATTTATTTCTGTTTGCTTTTCTGCTTGCAGCAAATAAAAGGCGACAGCTGAGATTAGAATATTACTTCAGGCCAATAAAATATTTTAAATACATAAACATAAGGAATTCAATGTTCAATACCCACTTTAGGATTATTTTTAAAAGATAATTTTAATCTTACAAAGAAGCCTCACCAGCCTATTTTAATTTGGTTGAATATGATAATAAATGTAACTTAAGACCTACAATGAAGTCTGTAGGACCCTTAGTCCAGACCCCAGAGAAAGCTGGCCATTTTGAAACAGACATCGGATCTTCTTTTACTCGCTCACTCATAAATTTGAAGCCGTATATGAGCATGATTATGTTGAATCCTACTGTGAACTGTCCAATTTTTGTTCAACCCTACATTTGTGGTGAGTTTCAGAATCTTACCATTTGCAAATGGTGTCTCTAAATCCCTTCTGAACATGAGTGATTTCAATATTGCACCAACATTACATATATCTGTCAACCATCAAACTGTAACCAACTTCCATTAGGAAAGTCATTTCAGCTAAATTGTTGTGACTTCACACCAGAGCTGAATTTAACATGACTAAGCTTCATTTTCAAGACTTTCCTTCTAGTGCCTACATGTGGAAAATGTGTAGCAACACAGAGCAGACCAGATCTCCAGCAGGGTACTTGATGCTGCTTGCACCTTTAATTATTGTAAACTTCTAAACTGTCTCTGATTATGTTACTATTCAGATCCAGATTATGTTTGTCATTCAACATAACATCAGAGATACTCTGCCAATAGCAAAAAATGCCAACGCCTACTTTTGTAGTTTTTTTTTTCCTTCCATTGGTTGGTTATTCTGCAAGTATTTTTGTTTTAATGTGTTTCAGTTGGCCATTAAGTTTTGAGTGTAAAGAAGTTATGAAGTGGTTTAACTTTTTTATCTCTGTACAGATGCCTCCTCCAAACCAAACGCCAGCTCCAGATCAGCCCTTTAAACTGTCCGTCTCCAGAGATGAGTCAAACATTCCACGTCATGGTGCAGAAAAGAACTGGGTCTACCCATCAGAACAGATGTTCTGGAACGCCATGCTGCGGAAGGGGTTAGTCTCAACTGTACATGACGCTTTTCATTCAGGACTCTACACCTGTTTTCTAGATTGTTTTAATTCTACAGATGCTTAGTTGGCTTTGGCAGAGACTCGTCTATGAATGGAGTTAATTAGCAGGCTATAATCAATAATATGAGTGTATTTTACTCAGCTTTTTTGCAGAGTTGAACCAAACGTGATTGTGTGTAACTTAATCCAGTTAATCAAAGAGTCTCCAAATCTAAACCCTTTTAATATTGAACAGAAAAATGACCAATTCACTTCATCAAATGCTTTTTTAGCATCTAAAGTTACTGAATCTTGCTTGTTTTAAATACATTAAGCTCAACAATCTCTGTATATTGTATGAGGAGTGTCTGTTTTTAATGAAACCAACATAATGTCTTTCTGTTCATTTTTATGGCTGCTCTCTTCTCCAACATTCTCCGTGTAGAGAATGTTGGAGAAGAGCCTATTTTAGGCTCACTCTAACTCCTCCTTTAAATAGGTCAGTCTGTACCACTGCTGCTCCTCTAATCAATTGTGCAGTCAATCTTTGTAGTCATGTGCATATTTTTGTGCACTTTTTTTCTTTGCACAATTTACCAGTCCTTATTTGGAATCTTTGTAGATCAGGGCCTTGGTTGGTACAAAAAACTTTCAGTGTGAAACATGGGGTTTTCAGAATTTGTAATGCTAGTTTCTTTTTAGCTCCTCTCTCAACCAGAATTTAGAGTTCCCTTTTCAACACAAGTCTCTACTTTGCTGTTGTTGCTGTTTTGTCCAAGCTTGTCCATTCATTTCCTTTTACTTTGGATGTCTGCCTAACAAGAACATCATTAAAATTGAAATGTAATGTTCCGCAAATGAAGTTACTGGATGCCTACTTAAACAAGAAGGGAAAGCCAATGTCCAGCTGTCTTCAGACTGTTTTGAAAAAGGGAGGAGATTTCACATGGTGGGACCTTAACATGCATCAGCTTTGAGATGATGAATACACGTGTATGGCTTCTCAGATTTAACACAACAGATTTTGTTGTGAATAAAACATTGACTCATGCTTTGAAAATCTCTTGGATTTTTTAAAAATGATTATTATTTACATTTGCAGAACTTGTACATTGTCTGGGATTTGGGTTTTCAGTCCTGGGCAAAAATCATACATACAATTTTTTTGCTTTCTAGAATAAGCACTTATTTTTTCATTTTTCAACTTACTTTTATTAAAATGCATTTCATTTTCAGCTGCTGTCTTTTGTTTTAATGTTTGTGTTGTATTTGGTAAAGTAATGACTTAGGTCTTTTGATATTACCTTGTAGATGGCGCTGGCGGGATGATGACCTCGCTCCCCAGGACATGACCAACATTATTAAAATCCACAATAAGAACAATGAGCAGGCCTGGCAGGAGATCCTTAAGTGGGAAGCCCTGCATGCACGGTAAGTGACGGTCATTCAGTACCGAAGAGTTCTGAAGTAGAAGGCTGGTTCTGTTTTTGGGATGACTGTGGAACCTCTGGAGATGATGATGCAAGAGAGGATTTTAAATAAAATCAAGAAAATTATGGACAACCCTACTCATCCTCTTCATGAGGTCGTCTTAGAAAAACAGTGTTTTTAGTCAGAGGCTTCTGCAAATTTGCTGTAATACAGACTGGTACAGGAAATCTTTCCTGCCAACAGCCATTACTGTCTACAATAACGCTAAGAATTTTGAATTAATGAGTTTCGTTTAATTTCTCTTTGGGATCAATAAAGTATTATTGAGTTTGAATTGTATCTTAAGATTCAAACGATGAGCGGTTTGTTTCTGGTCTTGTTCTCACAGTGAGTGTCCATGTGGGCCCACACTGAAGAGGTTTGGTGGGAAGGCCAAAGAGTTCTCTCCCAGAGCCCGCGTCCGCCACTGGATGGGGTAAGCGCTACATTGCTCTGATTCAACTTCATTTTTGTTTTTGTTTTTTTTTTTAGGTTTGCCTACATTCAGTACATTATCAGTGGGTGTATGTAGCTGATTTTATGACAACTTATATATATGACTGTTTGATGAAAACCTCCTAAATGACATTGTAATGACTAATAATCCCCCGTAATTCATTTTACAGATCCTAAGTGTTTCAGTCTGCTGCATTTACATGATTTTAACTGAATGTGTTCTCATAGCTATGAACTGCCTTTTGACCGCCATGACTGGATCATTGACCGCTGTGGGAAGGAGGTGCGCTACGTCATCGACTATTATGATGGAGAACTGAACCGTGAAAACTATCAATTCTCCATCCTAGATGTGCGTCCTGCCTTTGACTCTTTAGACGCTGTGTGGGATCGCATGAAGGTGGCCTGGTGGCGTTGGACCTCCTAAGAGTCATGTGAATGTCATAGTCACATCTAAACATGCAAAGACTGTTGAGGGGTGTTTCTAGAGAATTGTGAGCCCTGAAAAGAACATGATGTAGTGAGAAAAGTAAGATTGCTAAGTATTTTCAGATGTAATGTACAACACTGTTTGCTCATTGACTTTCATTCTCTGGAATTGATGTAATTAACGCAGTGTGTGTGTTCATCCAATCTTAGTTGAGTGTTTGTCCCGCAGGTCAGGATTAAAGCACAGGACTGGGGCAATGATTTTGAGTGGAAATCATCATATCTAAAACCTGATGTCCTACAGAACATCCTGAGTGATAAAGTGAAATTATTTGGAACAGTTTCTAATCCCTGTAGTTCTTCACCATTCAGTTTTATTTATCTTCTTTGATTGGTTTAGATGTGAAGAACTGTTTAGTTTTCTTACTCGTTGACACTGTGCTCTGTTTCTGTACTGATTGTCTGTTGTACTGGTTCAGTCAAATCAATAAAGCTGGTTCTGATCTGCTCCTGAACATCGTCTGTCTCAGAACAACATCCATGGACAAAAGGAGTTTTTAAAGAGACGGAGGCCCAATTTCAAGATGTTAAATTTCTTTTAACTTGTATTTGATATAAAACCTTCAGTTTTTTAATAACTGAAGGTTTGTGCTATAAAACAAGACTGTGCCTTGAAAATACATGATACTGGCCCTTTAAACCAAAAACACCTTTCTGCTGTCGATTTAATTCTCTGCCGTTAAGCTGTGAGAGGGGCTCTGTTTGCCTCCTCTGCAGGGTATTGATCAGCTTTAGTGTTCTCCGGCCAGGATCCTCACACAGACAGCTGAATGGGATCAGCTGCTGGATTTTCCTTAAGAAAACAGGGCAGCGGTGAAGGGCATCTGGACCAAGAGTCTGATAATCAAACTTGATGGTACTCTCTCCAGCCTGTTGGTTTAGCAGTCAGGCTGTTTGTCTGCTGTCTTGACTTGTTCAGCTTGATTTAAGTGAGAACTTCTGCATAAATGTGGTGAAGACATGTAGCTGTAGACACCATGTTTTTAACAACAGGAAAGAGCCAGCTACTTTCAGGGGCCTTTTTATTCATTTACAAAAGCAGATTAGATCGGTGGAACTAGTTTTTCAAGTGCTGAAAAGAAAACCCCGTCTTCCAGGATGTTTAATCTGTAATGACTTTTAACAATATAAAATTCTGCACTTGATCAAAGCCATTGTGTCAATCATTTGTTAAAATAGTCAGAGGGAACATGTGGGGAAATCCACAAAATTGTCCAGTGAGAATGAAAATTGACTGATAGGTGTGGATATAAGCACGGGCTGAAAGTGCTCAGCCTATGGTCAATCATGTAACAAGTGCAAAAAAGAAAAATAATTTTGTAAAGATGTGCCGGACATGCAGCAAAAAGAAACGCACAAGATGCATGTGGCTGAACAAAGTAAAAAAGTGATGAAGTTGGAACTATGAATGTAAAGGAAGTTGGTGCAGCTTGAAAAGCAAAAAGTAACAATGAGTGATGGTCTGAAGAACAAATGATGAATAAGAAGAAGCTACGTTTCCAATAGATTCAGACACGAACTGTAACGTTATTTCCGTGAAAACATTGCAGACTGGAAGTTGACAAAAAGCTTAAAGCATCACACTGCAAGTTAGTGGCTTATTGAGACCACAAGATGGAGCCAGTGGACAAAAAAAAATCACTCACATGCCAGGACAAGAGTCAAAAGCAAAAGATTGATTTAGAAATAATAAGGGAGCAAGCTCCAGCCATACTTGGAAGAGAAATATGCATAAAATTAAAACTGTTGAAAAGGTTATGCAGTGTGGAGAAATGTGAGGTCACACCAGAAGAATATGAAAATCTATTTATAGGACTTGTATGCTTGCCAGGCGAACACACCAGAAAGCTGCAACCAAAAGTGAAGTTTGTAATTCATATGTAAAAACTGATCAGATAAAGTCTCAGCAAAAGCTTCTTTTTAAGCTAGTGAATGTTCAAATTCAACATTCAGTCCTGAACATTAAACATTTGCCTCTTAGCTGGGGCTAGCTGACTTAATAATAGACATGAGGGAAAAACACATTGACCTCCTCATTATTAAACAGAGATTTTAGAGGAAAACTCTAATGCAGAGAGACCCTGTTGGTGATCTTCTGAAAGGTCTTCATGAAGGCTGTCGTGTGTTTGTCTGACACTGTGGGCCCGGTGGCACCGGTGAGTGGCAGCCTCCCTTCTGTCAGACAGCCCCAGGGCAGCTGTGGCTACTATACAGTAACTCACTACCATCAATGCGTGAATGTGTCTGGGTGAATGACTGAATATAGTGTGATGTATTTTGGGGTTCTCTGGACTTAGTAAAGTGCTAGACAAGTACAAGCCATTCACCATTTATATAAACTCATAAATGATTCACTGGACAGAAGACAAATCAATGTTCTCCCTGGGGTTCTTAATCCCATAGAAAAGCTACGAGCTGAGCATCACAGAATCCTTTAGAAACTGTTTTAGCTTTTCCAGAGTTTGCTCACTCTCTTTTCTCTAACCTTGCAAAATTTTGTAGAGAAAACATACGAGCCTACAGACAAGTTCAGTGTTATTGTTTACATTGGCCCTTTGCTGGTTGGCAAAAGAACTTTCTGTTGCCAACCAGCAAACAACATACACGTGGTATGTGTATGTTGTTTCTGAATAAAACCAATTATATTAGTGAAAACATGAGTGTATATTCTCCATATGCGTCAGCACTTCAACCTGAGAACTTGCAGCAGTATAACAATGAGCTTGTGTATGATGGACCCATATTTTGACCAGCTGTACAGAGAAGCGGACAAACACCTGTCTCCTTCGATGAAGAGTTACTGGAAGTCTATATGAAAGGTTTATTGTAGCAGAATATGAGGATTGCCAGCCCTGTGTGCTTTATTAAAGCCAAGCCAGAGAATCACCGACCCGCTGAGTGATGGTGGATAGTCAACACGGCACCTGCATGGCAAGTAAGTCTAATATTACGTATATTTTGTCCAGTCTTATTATAATATATATAGTTCAAGTAAAGTGTTTTAGTCATATTTATGTAACTGCAGGCTATGTTAGCAATTTAGAGTCTAGAGAGTTTTATATTTTTTTTATTGAGTTTTGTGTTTATGTAAGAAGGTGCAGGTTTACATATAATGGTAGGATTGGCCAGAAAAATAGGACAATGAGTCATTTGTCAATTATACTATTTTTTAATTGTTGTTGTACAATTTCTGTAGAATCGAATATAAATTTGATGATTGTTTAATGTTATTAAAATTATTACAGTATCATTTATCAAAAAGAAGCAGAAAAACTGCTCCTGAAGAGCAGGAGTAAATAAGTTGGTAAAAAAAAGAGCAAGAAGTTCTTTCAAGTCAAAAAGCATCACACTCTCCATCTAACACAAATTAATCTAATAATAATGATCATAGCAATAATGGTGTGTAATTTAATGTACCGGTAGTAGTACTAGTAATAATTCAATTGTTAGTTAACACACTTCTGCCCCCCTGCTGGGGCAAAACCTGACAGTGACTAAGAAATAACCTCATAAGACAAGGACTCAGAGGATGCTCTGTACCCACCACTGCTCAGCAAAATCAAATGTGACAATCCTTTTCAACGACAGAGCTCATGAACACTCCTGATAGGTATACCTGCAGTCAACCTCTCAACAGGTGCACAATTTAGCTGGAGGTAGTTCTCATCAGGCCAAGTCCTCTTTACGGCAGAGCAGCGTGTTGAGGTTAAGACCTTCAGCATCATGCACCATGTGGGACATGCCAGGAACCCAGCCGTCAACCTGCAAAGTGCTTCCATTGTGATTGTGTCAGTATTTACTGAAAACCAGAGTTAACTGGTTTAATAAAAAATGTTGTGGTATGTGTATGTTCAAGGTTGATTTCGTACAAAAAGCTTACTTCTGAAAAGTGTCTTTTATTTCAAAATTAATGACATTCATTTTTCTGTCAAAGTTTGTTGCTGACAAACAGCAAAACGTTCATGTTCTGTTTCTACAATGTCTTTTTGGGGGTGAGGGTTAGGGAATAACCAGTAAGTTAGCAGGAAAAAATATTATTATAGACATTCAACAATAAATGAAATGTTTGTAGGCTTGCCAGATGTGGCAAAGCGGACACAAGTAATGTTTAATCTCTGCTAAGTGTGTCACTTTAATAAATAAAATAAAATAAAATTAAAAAGGTAAAGCTTAATTTCAAATCCAATAGGATAAATAGACACTGATATTCAAATAATTAACGCATTTGGCACAGTGGTTAAAACAAATGCCCCCCACCAAGGAGAGCCTGGTTCAAATCCAGCCTGTTCTACAGAGCCTGGGTTTGAATCAAGCTTGGTCTACTACATTTCATTGCTTGTACTTGTGACATTGCAATGACAATTAAGTTGAATTATTATAAACCTTGTTTTAATATAAAAACAGCCAACAATATTTAATTAGTAACTATTTTAGTCTTAAAAAACAGAGAAACATTATAAAGTGACTCCAGTATGATGTGTGCATATTACAGATGAAGCACGTGCCTGAGATGTCAAAAACACATTTCGGCCACTTGTATCGGTGAGTCCTACATGTTTTAGTTCTCTCCCTGGTTTAACGCACCTCGATCAAATAATGGCTCATTAGAAGGCCTAAGAAGAACATTGACATGCTGAAATGGTTGTTGTTTCTACCAGGGAGAGAACTAAAACGTGCAGGATGCCGGCCCTCGAGGTCCCACTTTGAGCACCCCTGCTGCAGACCTTACAGACCTACAGACTCAAATTGTGCAATTTTATGGAGCACCTCACAAATCTAGATGTTTTTGTGAGGAGTAAAAAATGTTTTAACTAAATGGGAAATCAGGGGCCTGGCCAAATGAAAATAAGGGACAATGACAGTAAAATTATCTTCAGCTGCTCCAAGCAGATGCTGCAATGTGCTGTAATGTTTTCACAGCTGAGCAGGTGATGCCTCACCTCATGATGACAGAGAGAAAAAGAGCGAGAGAGAGAGCTGGGCTTGAAGTGCAATCACAGAGAAGAAATGTCATATTTGCATATCTCAAAAATACATCACAGGACAGCCATAAAGGGCCTTGTGAACAGAGTTTTGCATATTGAGAGAAAATTTCCTCAGTTTTTCCAGTGTGCTGTTTAAATGGAATTTTAAGAGAAAGATAAAGGTGACATTGGAAGGGAAAAAATTTACCACTCCCACTGTGAAAAGTTTAAACTGCAAGATTTTTTTTCAGGGAACACAACGCCCTATATACACATACACACACATATCTATGCCATACCATATGATTTATGTCAGCCTTCAGTTGGTGTTGTCCTCTGTTGGATCTTAGTCAGACTGAAAGCTTTCCAAGTTAATCCATTGAATGAACCTACAATATGAAAATTAAAGTCTGAAAAGCCTCCAGTGCTGTGTGTGGGGACTGTAGACTCACAATAGGGTAGGTAAGTGACAAAGCAGTACTACTCAGCCCTAACTGCCTAAGTTTACAAAAGTATTACCACAGAAGCCAGTAGGCCTGCTCTTTGTGTTAATGGTCGTCTCCATCTGGTTCATTCAGGCAGCTCTAATATCTCAATCACAGCATCCAAGACAGATCTCGCACTAAAGGCCTGTAATTTCTCCCATCGTCAACAGTAGTCCTCTTTCCAAACAATAACATCCTGTTTTGATTAAAATAGATCAACTAATTACCGTGAGCCAAAGCAATTGTTGAGGATTAATGAGGCAGCAACCCTTAATCAGCGACCACAGGATGGAGGCTGATTGGATGTCCTCCTTGTCTTATCTGACTCTGTTGCCAGATTAACTGAAATCTCATTAGACCAATCAGAGATAGTGACAATAGACTCGTAAGACTACAGTTACATTTTAAACTTAGATTTAACTTGCCATCTGAGGTAATCTCAAAACTTGGTCTTTTAATTTGGCTTCTTTTTCACCCATTCATCAGCTCATTGCTTGTAACTAGTGTCATCATCATTTAACATCTTGCTGTCATGGTTTTGGGTAGTTTCTTTGCCCACATGCAGAACATACTCAGGAGGCAGGTGATAAAAGATAAAGTTTATTGTACAAAGATGATTATGAATGTGAGTCTTCAGTCTGGGAGTCAGGAGTTTGGGATGGTACTGGAACAGAGTGAACAGCGGTGAGTGGCAGGAGATGAAATGTAAAATAAAATACATAAAATGTGTAGAAGCAAAAATGTGATTCTTACTGGTGGCTCGGAGAAAGAATCTGTGGGGGGAGACAGCAGACTGAGGCTGGAGCCGGCCCATGTGGGGAAGCGTCTTGGCGTCGGAGATCTTGAGACTCTCCAGAGGGACAACCGCCGGGTGTTGGAGGACCGACAGGTTCACAGGTATGAGGAAGAGTAGTTGATGTTGCCAGCCGTGGTATGTGATCCGGAGGTGGAGACCAGAAGGATTTGAAGGGAGGAATCCAGGAACTTCTTCAGAAGAAACCATTAAAGAAGAACACGTAGAGGTGAGTCGCAGAGCTAATCAAACCTTCACACAAAGAGTATCAACGTTTGAACACTGAAAGGCTTGGAGTACCATAAAGGCCAACACTCGGGCATTGAGGGGCTGGCAATAACTCCTCTTATCCTTTGGCTGATGAGCCCAGATGAATCGCAGGTGTGCGAGATGTACAGCTGGTCCATCATCCACAGCGGCTCATTGGCTCCCTCTGGAGGACACTGAGGAAGGCAAACCCCACACAGAACCCAAAATCCAGCCTCCTGACACTTGCTTTCATTTCTAACCTCTGCCATGGCGTTCCCAGGCCAACAGAGAAACATCGTCCCTCCAGCATGTCCCTGGACTTCCCCTGGTGGGACGTGCCCAGAACACCTCACCAGGAAGGTGTCCAGGAAGCATCCTGACTAGATGCCTGAACCACCTCAACTGGCTCCTCTCAACAGGAAGAGCAGTCCCTCCTGCATGACTGAGTGTCTCACCCTCTCTCTAAGGGAGAGCCCAGACACAATACAGAGAAAACTCATTTCGGCCGCTTGTATCCGTGACCTGGTTCTTTTGGTTATTACCCAAAGCTTATGAACATAGATGAGGGTAGGAACGTAGATCGACTGGTTAATCGAGAACTTTGATTTTTGACTCAGCTCTCTCTTCACCACGATGGACCGGTACAGAGCCCGCTTCACGGCAGACACTGCACCGGTCTGCCTGTCAATCTTCCACTCCATTTTGACCTCATTCATGAACAAGATCCCAAGATATTTAAACTCCTCCACTTGGGGGAGGACATCCCCCCGACCCAGAAGGGGGGATGTCTCCCCTTCTCCAGGTCGAAGGTACTCTATCCTTTTCCAGCTCAAGACCATGGCCTTGGATTTGGAGGCACTGATCCTCATCCTGGATGCTTCATCCTGCGAACTGCTCCAGTCAAAGCTGTAGATCATGACCTGATGAAGCCAGTTAGAAAATTAACTTAGTGATATGGGATGCAAAAAAATTATTTGAGAACCAAAGCATGACAAATTTACATGCGAGTGCAGGAATGTAATTATGTAATTCACTGTTGTGCAAACAGTTTGTCCAGACAATGCACAGTGACCTATAATTCTATATAACCTTGCAAACTGAATTCCCACAAACTTTTTGCCTACATCATTACTTCCTTTCTGTGAGTATCTATGATTAAAGCCATGCATATAAAGAAAAGGTAAGCAAGGAATGTTTTTCGCCCCTTTCAGAACTCTGGCAGTGCTGAAAATGAAAAAGTAAGTACATTTTCCTCAGAGGACGTTTTTTCTTTTTGACTTATCTGTTACTGGAAAAACAATAAAGCATTAAGATTGTTTAAACTGTAGAATGACATGTAAAAAGTGCAGCAGTAGTCACAGACACTGTTTTCATTGCAGGGCCACCAGGCACAATACCAAACATTCAGTTCTTCTCCATTTCACTGTGCTGCTGTTTGTGGTGGTAAATCATGTCTCCTTCTTCTCATAGAAGCCCTGGACACATTAATCACTCCATACTCTTGTGTGTTTAGCCATAATAATTTGGCTCTATCATGCAAGGACAGCCATGTCTGTGATTTATATGTGAGTATGAGGAAACAAAGAGGAAGCTGAGCCGGAGCAGAGTCAGGTGGGTGGTGCTGCTGCTATCCGTTTTTCATGTTCTCCTCGCTCTCATACTACTGTCTGTGTTATATCAGTTCATTTGCTCATTTTGACCCTCTTGCCTAATCTCTGTCTCCCAAAACATAGTCCATGTATTGCTCTGTATTGACGTTAAAATAAAGCTGAAGAACAAATAAATGCATCTTTACTTGCAGCAGCATAATATCACAAAATATATTTGAAAAATACACTTTTATAAAAAATTTTATTTATTAAAAATAAAATCTCCTAAAAGATAAATTTTCTGAGGCAGGGACCAGTTCACAAAAGACCCAGGCAACCTTATTGTACTGCTGCCCTGGTTGCTTTGCATTGACCAGAGTGTTGCCTCGAAGGTTGACAATCATGTCAGTCAAATTCCTGGTGAAGCTATGACAAAATATAGAAAGGTTCGAGAGGTATGAATACTTTAGCAAGCCACTGCATAACAGCCAATGATGATTATTAACTATTAGACTAGTTCAGTCAAAGTGCAGGACTAAACTCTATTAAAGTCCATGACAACATAAAAACTCATGTTTATTGATTGACATCCAATCAGAACGTGTATAAGCCACTTTGCTAAAATCAATTAGCTGAACTGTTAGTATCTGTAGGAAGCTGGTAAAAACTGAAAGATTACAGTACTGTAATGGCAACAAATTCAACATTAGTTGCTCATCATAACTGACTTTTATTACACTCACACTGCAAAATATTTCATACCTTAACAAATAAACAAACAAGTAACATTTAAATTAAGATTGAAGAAGACTGACTGGAAATAAATAGTATCTATGTTCAGCTCCTTTGTGCTTCAGTGGAGCAGCAGGCTGGAAGCCAGAGAGGGAGCCCTATGTCTACTCATTGTGTCCCCATCTCATCTTTCTCCACCCACACATCCTCCCTAAAGCATCCCTGTTGGACAGTGGAGCCAACATTTTTTGACAGAATCTCTCAGACTATTAGGCACCCACAGGCACCCCTGGGAGCCTCCTCTCTCTCTTTCCATCTTTCCTGTTTGACTCTTTGGTTGCTGTCTCGCTCACCTCCATTCCTGGCAACAAGGCTGTTGTCTGTGGGAGACACACACATTTTCTCATACACACTGACCATTATGCAGCCCCTACACACATGCTGCCGTATTCCAAACCACTGAGCTCACCCTCGAAACACACAGGTTTAATAATAGAATTTCTTTCTTTAACTGTTGGAAATACTTACTGTCTTGATAAAACAAGTACACTGTCTTCTAGTTCAAATGTTTGTAAATGTCAGGACATAATGAAAACATGAACCAGGTTTTAAATCTAAGCATGTGTTACAAAACACACACTACAAGTTCCATATTATTAACATTTATTGCACAAAGATGAAAGAAAATATAAACCTTGTGCGTAAAAAACAGAGTGCCATCTATGATTTTGTAGGTCGTAGAACAACAACCTGAAGCCGTGTTTCTTTTTTTGACTTCATCAACCTCACTGTGGCTGAAGTCCTCTGAAGTTTTCATATTCATCTCAGCATTAAGCGCCTAGGAAAACCTCAATTTGTTTTTTAAACATTTTGTTGGATTAGTGGTTTTTCATGACAGAGTTTGAGCAAAGCTTCAGCTCTAGGAGAGTTGGCCTGAAGTCTGATACTGTCTCTAGAATACTTTCTTATATAGAACAGATCAAGTTCATTACTTGATGCGTCATTCATTACTCACTAGTGACATCTGCTGCTGACACTGCCAGCCTTGTCACTCAAATAAATCATACTATATGCATAAAATTACTATACAATATAGTAATATTTTTTGTCACATCCATATCAATATCCATATTTAACTGTAACTTTTTTTGTTATTAAAAAAGTGCATTGTGTACAGAAGGCTCCGTGTTAAGGATGGAAGACTATAAATGGCCAACCTGCTCAAAGAGGCTAGTCCCTTTAGCAACATGGGGGCTGAATTCTTCAGACAATTTGAAATTAAATATGGAAGGAGTCTTGTTAAACGATACGTTGTCATATTCTCTTTTCACACTATGGACGTTGATGATAGTGTGAATGAATGTCCAGCTTTACGTTGGACATTGAGATTGCTTGTCGAAGAGTAGATTGAGAATCGTCAACATCATATCCAATTTCATGTTATCACCTTCCTGAAATAAAGGTTTAAGTAATTTTTGCCAAAAGTGCTTTTTTTTTTGCCTACATCATCAAAAAAAATAATTTTTGGCAAAAAAAGTACTTAAGGCATTCTTTCAGGAAGATGACAATATACAGAAGAGGACATTTGGCATGCAAAATCCTCATTTAAACAGGACGGTCTGCAGCACTTTTCAGGTGTTATCAATTGAACACACAATCTCTGTAGAATCCATGCAACACACCCACTTACTGTGTGTGCAATGTATTTTTTTCTCCCACATTGGGCACTCCTTATTTGGAATCTTTCAAGATCAGGCCTAAAAGTACACATACAATGTTACCTGGCATTTGTCATAAAACAGAAAAAATATTTAAGAGCTCACCCCTACCTGAGACTTTTTTGGATACAGAAGTTATAAACTTTTCAGTCTTACAAAAAATGTTATTGTATAATTTCTTTTCATTTTAGAAGAAACCCTTTTCTTTTTGGAGAGTGTGAAAGGGTAGCCCTGCTGCAGAAGAGAATGCTGGTGGAGAAGCCAACGGGTAAGAAGGACATACCACGTCAACCAGGTAATGTGGTCATGTGGCTCAGACGGACAATTCATGCAGAGGGAATAGAAATGTGACAAAGGGTTGGTGGAGCACAAACGTGTTGAAACTCTCCTAGACAGTAGGTGAGACAGCCTTTCATTGTTTATGGCATATATAGCTGTTGCATTTTATTGATTTCAGTTTCATTGATCATAAAAAAGTACATTTCTTATGGTCTTCGATTTAATTTATTTTTTACATTGTGTCCCAAGTTTTAGGGGCACAAAAACTTCTATTTTAATGCATTATTTTAGTATTTTAAAACATTGTAAACTTAATGATATCTGATGATTTTGATAACTACAATGTTAAACAATTTTCTCTTTATAGAGTATGTTCTAAATTAAAATTGTAAAAATGCTGAAGAGAAAGATTTGCAGCAGAGGACAGAAGTGACCATCACTAAAGACCATCAGCAAGGCAGAGCAGGAAAACTGAATCAGGCCCAAAATGGAAAACTACATGGTTTGTTTCTTTTGAATTCACCTCACAACACCAAATAGTGACTCAGAAATCTCCCAGCCTAATTTCGCATCAGTTCTCCATTGATAAGAGATCAGCAACATTAGCTGACTATATATTAATTTCCCTTTGAATCAATAAAGTAGTTTTCAATTAGGACCTAGACATCTCACAAAGCCACACTAGCAGAAAGCGGAGGAGATGTTGATGGTATGAGGAGCAGCAGGTTTATCATCAACCAGCTGAGAAGAAACTGAAGCTGTGTTTTCATGTGCTGCTGTTTGGAAGCAGAAGAACTGGGCAAAAAGGAGGTTTCACTATTATGTCTGGGGACTCCTCCCACATTGACGTCTCTTATTTGTTTCATATTTTTAGTCTTGAAACGCAAGTAAATTTATTGTCCTTTCATGCATATCAGAAAAATACAATGTAAAAATCAATTTCTCTTGTTTGTAGGACTTTCATAAAGTAGAGTCTTTCTTTAGATGTAAGAAATAAAACTTCCCTCCCAAGCAGCAGGGGGATTTAGGTAAGAGGTCAGTGTGACTCCTGGGTCAACAATAACAACCACACACCTGTATTTTTTCAGTTTCCATAGTAACAAACTAGTAGTGGCCAACAAGTGGCATCAGTCAACACTGCTTTGACTTCTGCTTTGGGTTTAATTCAGACATTGACCACAGCTTTGCTGTCTCTTGCTGCCTACTCAGCAATAGACAGCTGCATGGGACAAAAAAGTAAATCTTGTTATTCTCTTCAGAATGGCTTGATGTCAAATCTAGAAACAAGATAAAACAAAACAACCAAATTGTGCTTTACTCCTCTTTTTTAGCTGCACAACTGAAACTCCACTCATGCTAACAAATCAGCAGCATCTGCAGCAGTGAATAAATCCAAAGAAGGCTTCATCGAGTCCTACTGACAGTCATCATTTCACCAGAGAACCAAGCAACAGGTTGTGGATTATAGCTTTAATGAAGCATTAATATGACTCCACCACCTCCGGCTCCTGCTTCTCCTAAGTGAGAAACAGAGAGGCAGGTAAGAAAGATGGAAGGAGATGGAGTACACAAAAGCAAAGAGGAGGAGATGAGTGGAGCAGACTCTGGAGGTTTAAATGACTGTCATGAGGTCGGCATCTGCTGTAGTCTTATTAAACAACAGCTTGTCTACAGAAATAAGCTGCAGGGCTACTGCTTTTCTCTCAGTCTCATTCCCTCACTTCATATTCTCCTCCCATTTGTTATGTGTGTGTTTATTTTATGCATGAGTATCTGTGGATGTTTTAGTTACATATCTGTGAATTCATTTTATCTTTTGTGTGCCTCTTGTGCTGTGTGTACTTCACAGAAAATAAGCATTAGGAGGTGCTTTTGAATGTCTGCACATGTGCTACAGTGTAGATATTAAAAGCCTTTTCCAAATACACACAGTGACTCCCATGTGCCTATTGACTTAGAAATGACCAACCTGTTGACTGGCAGCTAGAGACGGTCCTACCCTGTTTGGCACCCTGAGCGAACAGCTATTCCGGCACCCCCTGAGGTCCTGGGAGGGAGGTTATGGGTGTTTTACATTAGGCACTATTGATAATCAGATCCTCTGGTTGAGAGAGTTAAAAAGGGGGCTGGTGAGGTGGGGGGTGGGCTCGCTTATGCCATCCCACAAGATGTCGAGGCCATGGTCTTGAGCTGGAAAAAGGTACAGTACCTTCTCTGGGTTGGGGAAGATGTTCTTCCCTAAGTGGAGGAGTATCTCAGAATCTTATTCACGATTGAGGGAAAAATTGAACGGGAGATTGACAGGCGGATTGCCACAGTGAAGTGGGCAATGTACTGGTCATCACCCTTTCTTTGAGACTTTTAAGACAAAATAACAGATATAAATAAAAGTGTTTATTTTTTCTTAAGAAGTTGTGCAAATTGGAGTCACAGGTAAGCTAAGATTAACTGGATTTGGAGGATCACACCCTGGTTCCACAGGTGGCTCATTTTCACTCTGAACCTGTGGCAGTCCATAGAGAATGAGGAGCAGAAGGTCAGGTCTTAACTGTTATGGTATAACAATTCTGTCATTAAACAGCAACAGGCCTTAGGACATGGTAAGAGAATGTCTGTTGATGTAACATGGCATCTCCCTTTCCGACGCCTTATGTGTATTTTTAGGCCAACCTGCCTCCAAAAAGGTTTGCACCGTTTGAAGGGTTGCATCCTGCCGTGTTTTGTTTGATTAACAAAAGGAGAAATAGACCAAGAGCATTGTGATGCATATGGTTCCATTTCCTCCAGCAGTTCTTTTTTTAAAAGGTTTTATTGGGTCTAGTAGCCTTTATTTGATAGTGAATTGACAGGAACGTGGGTAATGAGAGAAGGGGAAAGACATGAGGCAAAGGTCACCAGGCCAGGAATCGAACCTGCGACTGTCACATCAAGGACTAAGGCCTCTATATGTGGGTTGTACTTAACCCCTGCCCCACCAAAGCAACCCTCCTCCAGCAGTTCTGGTACTTCATGATATGTGAACATTTGTGGGTGATGTGACAGGACATCTGCAACTACAAGTTATTTCCCTGTCACATAAACAGCTGTGGGATTGTACCCCATCATTCTAAATAAAAGTCTTTGACACCTAAGTGGCAGGTTTACAGTCCAAGCTTTTTTAAAATCTTCCATGTCTGTGATTCCTCCTTGAAAGTAGGTCGTATTTCTTTCATTATAACTTTTTTGGTGCAGTAACTTCATTGACCACATGGGAGCGACAGACGATCGCAAATTGACCCAGCTTTTATAGCTCCTACACTCAGGGTTCCTGGCTGGACATTTATTGTTCTTTGCTTGTACTCGACCACACCTTATGCAATTGTGACATTTATTAACATTTTGGTAGTGTTTCCGTTTTACTCCTGTGTTCTGTGTTTTGTTTGCATGGCTTTCACTGTGCATCAGGTTGTCTCGGTGTTGCTGGCGCTTGTTAACCACTTCACTGGTTAGCACAAGCATTAGCTCCTTGTTCGCTTACGTGCTGTTTGACTTGCTCTGACTGTCTCACAAGCTCCACCACTTTACTGAGAGTTAAGTCAGACATCATTTCAGCTTCTCTCTTTGTCAGTTAATCCTAAAACCAATCTGCCTCAAATATTTTCTTCTTTAACATGGCCAAAATCAAGGATGTCACTGATATTGCGTTTTATCTTTATTAATGTCGAACATAACACTTACACATTGTAGCTCATAGAACAGTGTGTTCTAGGCTCTAAAATTTATGGTGTGTGCTTTACTTCCGGTTTCGACTCCAGTGTAACCTTCTGCATAAAATAGTTCCATTATATGACAGTCATTACTGAAAGAACAAGGTAATGGATACAAGCTGCCGAGATGAGTAGGGTGTCTGGGCTCGCCCTGAGAGATAGGGTGGGAAGCTCAGTCATCTGTGAGGAACTCAAGAGTAGAGCTTCTGTTTCTTCATGTTGAGAGGAGCCAGTAGAGGTGGCTCGGGCATCTAGTAAGGATGCCTCCTAGACACCTCCCTGGTGAGGTGTTCCGGGCACATCCCACCTGCAGGACACCCAGGGGAAGACCCAGGATATGCCAGCCCAAGTGGCTGAGGAGAGGAAGGTCTGGGCCTCCTACCTGCTACCCAGTGACCTGACTCCAGATAAGTGGAAGAAAATAGAAGGTCCTGGGTTCGATTCCCGACCCGGGGTCTTTCTGCACGGAGTTTGCATGTTCTCCCTGTGCATGCATTGTTTCTCTCCGGGTACTCCGGCTTCCTCCCACAATCCGAAAACATGACCGTCAGGTTAATTGATCTTTCAAAAATTCTCCCTAGGTGTGAGTGTGTGTGTGCATGGTTCTTTGTCTGCGACAGACTGGCAACCTGTCCAGGGTGACCCCGCCTCTCACCCAGAACGTAGCTGGAGACAGGCACCAGCACCTCCTGATTACAGCCCCACTAGGGACAAGGGTGTAAGAAAATGAATAGATGGTTGGATGGATGATACATCCAAGTGACACTTAAAGTTAGACATGAAATTCCTCAACAAGACATGAAAAGTTTGTTACGATGTAGTTTGCACATCTGGGGTTGGGATTACTGAAGTGGTAATCGCAGAATGTGCACTGATTACATGGCTTGGTGACCTCAAGCAGATAACAAGGCCAGGTGATGATTTTGGTTCTTTAATGGGTAGATTCAGACAACCACTTTCACAGGCAGGTTTAGATGGCTTGATGTTTTATATGTATGCGTGTGTGTATGGTTTTACAAAGAAAGATGATACAAATTACAATCCACCATGAACACCAATAATCATTTTGTAGGTTACAAACATATTATAATCACATTGCTTGTCTTTTAGTTAAAGTTAAATAAAATAAAAGAGAGCAACTAAAAATGATTCACCATTTTAGAGCAGAAATTAGCTTAGCCAAATTCAGCAAACAGAAAATGTCCAACATACTAAAATATGCATATTATCCAACTTAAACTTACAAAGACTGTAACTTACCAGTCTTATGGACGCACACACTCATAAGACCACAAAACTACTTGCGAACACAACTTCTGCTGATCTGCACGACTTCCTGAACAATATTTTTGCATGTGAACAAAGTATTACGCACAAAACGACCGCGCCACATAGTGGCGAAGATATGAACTACAATACAGCCTCCAGAACAACGTTACTCATGATAAACATTTGACTTGCAGATGTTCAACATGGAAGTCTGAGGACAATTCTAAAAGCGTCCTGATACGCTACTTGCAGTTTCTTCATCATAGCCTTACACCACAGGTGAGCCGTATAAAATGAGGTGCAATAAGTTCGAAAAAGAGATATTCTAACCTCATCTGTATACATGCTAAATTTCTGTAGCAGCATATTCACTTACAACATTGTCACTTCACATTATCATCATCATCATAGAGATCACTCCTCAAAGTATGATCAAGATATTTTACATTAGTTACCAAACTCTAAACTTGATTTGGTAAATAAAAGAAAGGAAAATGCATCTTCTTATCCTCCTTAGATGTAGCAATCAGCACAACACTCTTTTTGGGATCAAACATGATGTCAAACTGGACACCATATCTAGTACAGACCCTGAGTAATTGCTGTTATCCAGTACTGTAGGGAGATAAGTGGACCTGATCGTCTGCATACATTAAATGATGTACAAGATGTTTTAAGCTAGTCTTAAAATCACTTAGTTCAACAGATAAATAATCAAAATGCAAGTTAAAAAGAACAGAAGACAAAATTGCACCTTGTCTGACTCCGTTAAATACACATAGGGGTTCAGAAACATCCGAGGCCCACATAAGGTGGTCAGACTTATGAGAATACCAATAATTCATATTCAATCCCTGATTGAACATGCAGGGATACCTCTCGTTTGCAGCTTAATAAAAACTTATGGTGGTTAACTCTGTCAAAAGCTTTAGATGCATCTAAACACATAAAAACAGACATTTTCTGTCTCCTATATTTACATACAATTTCCTTCAATGAGTAAATACATAAATCAGTACTGACCTTACTTTTAAACCAAACTGATTATCAGTTGTTGTTATACACTCTTGAAGTCTTTCTAGTAGAAAATATTCCAAAAGTTTAGACAATACACTTGCCAAGGCGATTGATCTGTAATTATCAATACTTGATATCTTCCTATTTTTTTCCTTTTACTTCTGGCACTAAAAGTACTGATAACATGGAGTCAGGTAAAATGCCATTTAGGCAACCTGTAAAGCACAAAGTAACACATGAACTCCTTGATTAGCGTACCTCAGGTGCTCTGCTGATAATTGGTCAAGACCCCATGCTTTATTTAATGACATTTTCTCAATAGCAACACGTACTTCATCTGGTCAAACAATCATACCATTATTGTAGTCAATATTACCAACACTTGAACCTCTGACTATTAACCCAGATAAAAATTCCACAGTAATACTTCCTCCATATTTCCACAATATTCTTATCTCCAGTAACCCCTTCGATATTTGCAGGCAGCAGAGGCGTACTGCTATTGATGAACTTTATCTCCTCCAAAACCTCAGACACATTATACTGGAGTTTATTGTCCAGGGACTTCTCCGATCATTCCTTTTAATGGACAGTGTTCTTAAATTTAGCATTTGCAATTTTCTTAAGCTACAAAATCGTTCCAGGTCTTGGCTTCCATATAGCAACCCAATCCTTATAAGCTGCTCTAGACTCAGCATGCAACACAGAGGCATACTCTGTCCAGCCTGGTACTGACACATACTTCATCATTATTAAGGCAATCAATCTTCTGAAACATAGTATTTAACTCACTTTTATGCTCTATATGTTCACAGTTAGCATTGCCACACAACAAAGTTTCCCTATGGATACTAAGATTGTTCAGACTTTTATTCAGCAGGAAGTTATATTTCCTAATGTCCTTGTAAGACACTGTACTCAAGTGTATGTATGCTATTCTCATAACTGAGCAACTCTGGCACTTTTTCACAGTTTAATTCCAGATTAACAGGAATGTGACCAGCTGTTGTCAAGGAATACAAAATCTCCACTTTAGTTATGAATTCATGTGCATCAACAGTACATATACAGTTCTGCTAATGCACATGAGTTTTTCTATGCATACAACATGAAGCCAAGATGTTGTATGTGCTTCACTGATATATGTATAGCTGTTAGCTGGCAGCTTCTCTTCTGTAGATAAAACCAGATTATTGTTTATACAAAACTGAACTAAATGTTGCCAAAAAAGGAAAGAGTATCCAATGTCAGCATTCATGTCACCGACAATGAAGACACAATTTTGTACGCTTTCTTTAAAAAATCAGCTTATAAAACCGAGTTTAGCTAAATATACATCTTCATTTTGCTCACACTCATATGGAGAATAAACATTTAAAATCAGAAAGGCTTTTTTCTTGACAACACGAGTTTACTGCAATGCACCAATTCATATCTGGCTTGACAGCCGAGACATAAGCGTCATATTTCTTATGACAGCAGATGGCCACGCCTCCAGGAATTCTTCCTAATTATTCCAGAAGACAAGTCAGTCGTTGAGTCCAAAGTACCATAAAAGTCACTATGAAAAGAATTTAAGTGTTCCAGGTTCTGCTTAGACAACATAGTTTCTTGTAAGCACAAAATATCCGTGTTCTCCATGAGTTTATCAATAACAATCGGGCACACCTTATCTTCAGAAAACCACAACAGTTATATGACACAACTCTCATGAATTATAGTAGCATCATTCCCATTCTGGGGCAGCAACTTCCTCTTCGAGCCCACATGCATGACCATCAGAACGTGTGTTAATGTCTTCCAACCCTGCTGAGAACCTTGATCTGCGCTTGTCATAAAAGCGCCTCACCAAAATCTCTTCAGGCCAGAGCTGTGGGTCATACATGGTTAATGCAAACACAACTACCGTGAAATAAAAGAAAATCACACACACACACGCCCACACACACACATATGTATATATAACACCCAAACATGATACTCCTAGGTTTGTTAGACAACAGTAGTGAACAAACAGCCTCTTGAAGACCAACAAACACAGCAAGTAGGTCAGGGAGAATTTTAAAGATGTTTTTCCCACATCCATCTATCTATCAAGGCATTGATAAATAGATTACTGCTTATACTAGCAGTAACTATAGTTATTGAAAATTCCAGCCAAGTTTCCAGTCAGTCCTATACTTTTCATCTTTATTTGTTTTAGGACATAATAAAATGGAAATAATTTCAGAAATGGAATTGATTGATTCTTGTTTGACTGTTGACCTGAGTATCGGTTCACACATTTTACATACTTTTTAGTTTAGCTTTGTATCCTTTTTATTAATAATGTTGAGGACCCACTCTCTTGACATCTCTTGTTGGAATAAACAGAAATTTCCGGCCATGAAGAGTTTCTTTGTTAGATGCACAATGCTTATGTGGTGGCTTAAGAGCTCATTTCAGCAAGCTATTTCTGTACTTAGACCATGAACATTGTTTGTCTCCATATCACATTTGGCAGGCGTGTATCCCACCCCACCAGCCCACCTCTTGTTAAGAACAATATGACTGGTATCAATGGTGCACTGGGTGCCATGCAGCATTCAAGGCCACTGTTTTCCTGAGCAGTGAGCAGGACTGATAAACGGCAGCGATTTGCTCAGCGTTTGACAGTTTGCTTATTTTCTTTCCCGTGAGAGGGCCCCTCATCAGTTAATTTCAACATGGCAGATTCAGAAGCATAGGTCTTTGGGGAAATGTCATTTTTAATTAAATCCCAGGTTCTTTTAGATAAGCAGCTAGGCGTTAATTTCACCCGGGGCGTGACGTTGTCAGGAGCCTGGGAGCATGACGTGTGTCTGTCAAGAATAATCACAATGCATAAACCTGACCCCCCTCTTTTTATTTCTGCCTTTCACCACATGCTGAAGGAATCCCTCACTGTCTCTAGAGACCAACAGTGGATTTTCAGGAAAGAAAATTTTGTGATGTGGGTATTACATCCTGCAATTAAAACTGTCTTTTTTTTTTTAGAAACTAAATGTTTAAATAAAATATTACATTGCTAACAAATGAGTAGTTTACAAAGAGAACATAATTTATAACATAACTATGAGAAGATGGCTAAAGCCACCCAGGCTAGAGAACACGACTGGCAGAATTAAGAAGGAGGCTCACCTCGACTCCTACAGGGAATTTAGCTCATTTTGAGTAACTTCTTAGATGCTGTCAATAAGTGTTGTGACACATTCTGTCAGAGTACACATTCATCCACTTGGGGGATGCCATGCTGGCTATTAAAAAAATCTTAAAATAAATGTGGGAAGTGTTATTTTATTATACAATATTTATTAAGGCTTATTCCTCCCTTGACAGACCTAACACCATTGTCTGCATCTTTTTCTTTGACTTCAAATCCATCCAGCCAGGATTACTACACTAGAAGCTGGTTAAAATCACTCATCAGCCAGACCTCAGTGTGTAAGATTACAGAGCTGCACGTCAGACTGTCTAATATGTAACACTGGAGCGTCTCAGGGAACTATACCGTCTTCCTTTCTATTCACCACCTACACTGTGGACTTTAAGTACTGTTCCAAACTGTGTCATCCGCAAAAGTACTCAGATGATACAGCCATCGTGGAGTGTGTGGGGTGCAGAAAAGGACTTTGGTGGACAATTTTGTGATGTGGTGCGGAGAGAACCAACCAATGAACAAGACGTCACCTTCTGCAACAAGAAAACACATTTAGCCCCAATTTCCATCTCAGGGGCAGATGTGGAGCAGGTTCAATCTTAGAAGTACCTTGGTGTTACCTGAGACTGGAAGTGGAGTATGAACGTACTCTACAAAAAGTCAATGAGCAGACTATTTTCTATGGAAGCTCAGGTCTTTTAACATCTGCAGTAGGATGCTCTTCATGTTTTACCAGTAATCAATGGCTTGTTCCATCTTCAATGGAGTGGTGTGTTGGGGTGCTACAATGAAGGTGAAAGACTCAACAAACTGATAAGAAAGGCTGAGTCAGTTGTAGTTGTAAGCTGGCTCCACCGGAAAAAATGATGAGAGACAGAATGCTGAAGAAGATCAGAGCTATCAAAGATAATGCCTTTCATCTGCTCTACAACCTGGTGGACAGCCTGAGGAGCAGACACAGTCAAAGATTACTGTAGAACAGACGTGCTTAAGAACGCCAGCGCATGTCTTTTCTGTAACAATACACACACAGTTTTTAGAGCTACGCATTTTAAACGTTGAATATATATTTAGCAGTTTTCAAAGGTAGCAAATATTTCAATCATAATTAGCCCTTTAACTCTTACGTTAGAGAGAAGAGCTTGAAACGGGAGGAAGGGGCTAAGTGTTATGAATGGCTGACAGAGCAGAGGAGAGAGAAGGTAGAAAAAAAAGAAAGGTATGCCTTTATTTCTTATTGTCTTCAACATAGACCCTTTAAATCTACAAAATGAAATCTGAATAGTTTCTATATATACCCTGGTGCTTTTGTAACCCAGCTGTATTTGTTTATTCTGCGTTAAAACGGTCCCCTTCCAAATGCAAATTCTTTCAGACTTCTGTGAAGTATTTGGGGCATGTGATATCTGCACAGGGGCTATAACCTGATCCAGAAAAGGTAGCTGCTGTAAAAGAATGGCCTCGACCTCAAACAGTTAAGAAGCTGCGGTCATTTTTAGGTTTCACTGGCTTTTACCGACGTTTTGTTAGGGATTATGCCAAAGTGGTTAGACCTTTGAATGATTTGTTGAAAGGAGACTGGAGCCCTAGGCATAACGGTTCTAGTCATTGGCCTCACAAAAAGTCACATCCACTTGGGGAGAGATAGACCCCTATGTGTCAAGCCGCATTTGAGCTCATCCCTGAAAAGCTAACATCAGCTCCTGTGCTTGCTTTTTCCAACTAGTAGTAACCCTACCTGCTCCATACATATGCTAGCATGACAGGTTTAGGCGCAGATATTTATCAGGTTCAGGACGGTCAGACCAGAGTGATAACTTATGCAAGTCATGGTCTCTCTAAAAGTGAAAGAAATTATTCTGTGCACAAATTAGTTTCTTGCACTTAAATGGGCGGTCAGTGAGAAGTTCCACGACTATTTGTATGGGGCTAGTTTCAAAGTACTGACAGAAAATAATCCTCTAACATATGTGTTGACCAGTGCGAAGCTTGATGCTACAAGCCATAGCTGGCTTGCAGCATTGTCATTGTACAACTTTGACATTCATTACAAGTCCTGTCAACATAATATTGATGTTGACAGGTTCTCCAGGAGGCCCCACGTGCCACCTCAAGATGATGACGAGTCTCAAGAGATAGACAGGAGAATAACTACCCTATTGGATCGTGCCAGCCCATCCTCTGATGAGATTAAGGTTTTGGATAGAGAAGTAGTGAACAGTTTGTACGTGTGCCTTGGGGTGACCGATGTTGCAGATGCAAAGGACTGGCAGGGAATGGATAGGGAGATACCTGCAGATCAGACACTTTTGTGTGATGAAGGTGCTGTCCCAGAGGACCTGGGAGACCCAGTCTTGGGGCCAGGTCTCTCTGCATTACCTGAAATGTCTAGAGAGGACTGGTATCATTTGCAGAGAAAGGTTCATTCTTTGGCGAGGGTTATCCATTTTCTAGAAAATGAGCCTGATACTACGACACTAAACATAGATGAAGAGTCAGAAGTATCTTTACTTCTGCGGGAGAGGTCAAAACTAGTTTTGATAGAACCGTAAAGTTTGCAACCAAAGAGGTGAAACTTTTAATCAGACTGTGCTGCCTAGCAGCCACAGGGAAAGAGCTTTTGAAGGCGCTCATACTGAGACAAGGCATATGGGCATAGAAAGAACTATTGAGCTTGCTAGAGCAAGATTTTTCTGGGCAACAATGGCTAAGTATATTGAGGCAAAGTGTAAAATTTGTGAAAGGTGTGTGAGAAGAAAGGCAAGGGTACAGAGAGCATCTAAGCTAGTAAACATCAAAATCAGTGGTCCTCTTGGACTTGTTTGCATGGATTTTTCATCTTTAGAACCTGACTCCAAACACACTTGAAATATTTTGGTGATAACAGATCACTACACCAAATATGCTCAGGCATATCAAACCAACGATCAGGCTGCAAAAGCTGTTGCTGCAGTGTTGTGGGAGAACGTCATCAGTCACTATGGTTTTCCCCACCGGCTGCATAGTGATCCGGGAGCCTGTTTTGAGTCTGAAGTCGTGGCTGAACTCTGCAAACTTGCCAGAATTTCTAAATCTCAAACTACGCCCTACCATCCAAGAGGCAATCCAGTAGAAAGATTTAACAGAACTCTGCTCGATATCTTGGGGACACTGGAGGACAAAAAGAAAGAAGAATGGAGAAAATATGTTAGGTCTCTGGCGCTTGCCTATAATTGTACCAAGATTGTATTCCTTACGTGAAGCTGTGCGTCTCCATAAGTAAGTGTGATGCCACAGAACTTGTCACTTATGAAGCCTTGTTGAATTTTTTTCCCACCTCACCTGGCCCATTCATTAAGTCTTCCAGACTGGCCACAGTCATGCTCACAAAAGGTTTAGATGCAGGAGATGTTCACGTCTTCTGTTTAGAAGATGAGGTTCATGCGGTTCAACCCGACTAAAACACCAGTCAGCAAGTGAATCAGAGCAGTGAACATGTATGATTGAAGACGCTTTCTGATGCCCTTAGCTACCGGGCAGTTTTTCCCATTTTCCTCCTCTCCCAACTCTGACATCAAAGCTGCCCAGTTGGCACGAATGCCTTCCACTGCCCTCTCCAGCGACAGCCAGCGTGTAGCCGATAGTTGTTTTAGGTTCAGCAGGTCATGTTGCCCCATTTCTTTTTGAAATTAATTTAATCTGTATGTTCGTATGGGAGAAGTTGTGTTTTTAATGCCTCGTTGCAGGCAACCTGTGATTTATCCACATGCTTAACCATAGTATGTGGATAAACTCTGGTTGAGTGCTCTTGAAGCCTCAATGTGGCTCTGGCTACTTTGGTTGTCGTTTAATGCTGATTTCTGTATGTTTGTGTACTCTCGGACAAATCTGTTTCTCAAATTGGCTTTTTTACACGTCACAAAACATTTTTGCATCCTCCCTCTTCAGCCAAGAGAACTCCTGCTCACACAGAACTCTGTATTCCCGCCTAACCTCCTTGCTGCCAGTTGATCGCTCAGTGTAGGGCGGATTACTTGTTTGTCCATCGTCTTCCACTGCATCAGTCCCTCTTTTTCCAACTCTTTTATAAACACAATTGCAGTTATTGGGCTTGTCACTTCTGGGGCGACTGTGGCTGTGTGGTAGAGTAGTCGTCTTGCGATCTGAAGGTTGTAGGTTCGATTTCAGCTTCCTCCTGCCACATGTCAATGTGCCTCTGGGCAAGGCTCTAACTCCAAATTGCCTACAGATCGGTGTATGTGTGTGTGTTTGTGAGCGACTGGGTGAATGTGACTCTAGTGTAAAGCGCTTTGAGTGGTCAAAATGACTGGAAAAGTGCTATACAAGTTCAGTCCATTTACCATTTGTTGAAGCTCTTTGAAATGGCTTTCCTGGCAATATTGGAATACCTCTTATCCACCAAGAAAGTTTTTTTTATACAAAACTAAACTTAAGTTCCTGAATATCATTCTCATTACTGACAAAAACATTAACATCATCAGCAGGATTCTGAATCAAAACTGGTAAAGTAAATCCCTTTATTCTAGATCTCAACCTAAATTTGGCGCAGTGGTTAAAGCAAATGGTCCCCACCCCGCCACAACCTGGGTTTGAATCAAGCTTGGTCTACTACATTTCGTTGCTTGTACTTGTGACATTGCAATGACAATTAAGTTAAATTATTATTAAATTGCTAAACTATATAACTGACCCAAAATAGGACAGCCCTGACTGTTACCTATGTTAACTGAAATAGGGATATTCAACCCCTCACTACCTTCACCACACAACTAGCATTAGCATTGGGTAATTTCAGCCAAAAAAACAATTTCCCACCCCAAAAGCGTGCAAAGTTTGAAACCAAAAACCTATGATCTACACAATCAAATGTCTTCTCTTGATCCATAGAGATAATCCCCACATTCACATCATATTTCTTACAAACATCATACACATCAATGAACAAACATAGAACACAATGACTGATTTGCTGGAACTGGAAGGTCAATCAAAAGTTTAAGTCTGTTAGATAACACCTTAGAAAGAATTTTGTTTCTATTAATGGTATTGCTTCTTCTCATCTAAAATATCCAAACCAACAACTGTCGGTATTTTCCTCAGACTGAATGAACTTGTCAACATCTGGAAAATAATCTGCTATGTCAACTGATCTCCCACATATAACATCCAAAAAAGCAATAATTTCCTCTACAGAATACACGTTTTCATTTTTGAGAGACAGATAAACTTTTGTTGCAGATGGCATCCCTGCGGGAAAAAAAACACAACCAGAAACAATCACTATTATTTAAACAGAGCCACTAAAAAATACAAATTTCTTTGTATTTTTTACAAAGAAATTTGTCAAAAAAATTTTTTATTGTCATATTAAAAAAAAAAAAAGTTCTACTTGATAGCACGTTGATTCACGTTTCCCCATCAGGTTCCGTTCTCCCAGATACTGGGGGAAAACATGCACTATGTGCGTCTGATTAGGGAGCAGTTGGAAAAAAGTGGGATAACTTTGCTGAAACACGTTGTTTGAGCTTTCACAGTGTCCGCAGTTCTCTAGATAAGAGCGCTTAACAAGCGATGAGCACTGAACAAACACACATGTATTTTGCCTTCTGGGTTGTGCGAAGAGGTGAAGAGACGCTGAGGGAACTGTATCTGATGGGGAAACACGAATTGTAGTAACAACAGCATTGTCAGTAGTTTCTTCTTCTTCTGTGGATTGTAGGAAGCAGCTGTTTTGCATCATACTATGTATGAGCTTGGGATTCCCTGACAGAAAAGATCCATTTACTCTGTTTACAAGACAACGGACACCGATACGTTTTAGAACCATTGCACTCTGGAACCCGTTTTCAATCTGTGCCGTTGTCGGTGAAAACATTCGGTGGTTTCATGTAAATGTGAACTACAAACACAACAAAACTCTTCCATTTTCACCAGAAATTGTCGTGTAAACAGGGCCTGAGTTTGATGGCAGAATGACTACTCCACTCACTTGTCTCAGGTTATCACCAAGTGTATATTGTTGCAGGAATCTGGCTACCAAATATCATTTGGTCCAGATCCAGGTGCCATATGGGCTGTGGAAAACAAAGTAAAACATAGTTATAAAATGCAATATTTAGTTACTAATGTTTCAAAGAACAAATTGAGAGGGTTGCCAGGTGTTAGGGGTGGAAAATATCTCTTAGCTTCTTGTATCTTATTCAGCCTGTTTCTACATCGTACCCCAAGTCAGACAACTTTATTACCCCTTCAATTTATTTGTGTCATGTTGCTGTAGCTGGGTCTGCAACGTCTGCTTTATCGGAGCCATAAAGAATGTTAGTGACAGAAGAACAATTGGTTCAAATTCAGTCAGACAGAAACGAGGAGAGGGCGTATGGAGCTATTATAAAGTTGTGTGTGTAATGAGTCCCCAGGCACGATCCTTGTCCTTCTATCAGTCACGTTTAAGAGCACAGGGCGCCTGGCAGCTCCAGCAAACCTTCTGGGACTCAGTGTAGCTCATGTTGAAATGACACATCTTGACATCTTAAATTCAGCAAGATTAAACTCACACTGGCAGAGAGGAGCCAGGTCACTCTGCTGCTGCTTTATTCCCCTTTACTCCTACTTCTTTACACCTGTAAAGTTCTCTTAAACTGTCCTCAGAGAGCTGTCTTCCTGTTGTATTTCAGGTCTTGAAAATGGAAATTTCACTGCAACAAAAAATCTAACTATTCAATCCAGCAGTTTTTTGTCTTTCCATCCTTGCAGAGAGGATCTAATGAGATGAGCATGTACGAAAACACACTAAAAGGTTCCAACTCTGGCAAGAGCGCTGAGTGTGAGTTTGTTTCAGCTGGTACTGTGGGAGGCATGAGGGGGGTTATGCATAAAGCAGCTTATTAGGGTGTACGGTGGCCGACAGGTGCAAATGCGCAGCAAAAGAGAAAACATGCAAACAAAAAAAAAGACACGCACACAAATTAAATGCAGCAAACAAAAAAGAGAGACGCAAACACCCCCGAATGAAATGCAGCAAACAAAAAAGAAAACACCCCCGAATGAAATGCAGCAAACAAAAAAGAAAACA
>CAEGAG010227376.1:0-11317 GCA_903067065.1 Brachyrhaphis terrabensis | reverse complement strand
CCTCCTCCTTGAGCAGTTCATACTCTTGGACACTCATCTGGAAAAGAAGGAGAAATTAGGCATTGGTTAAAATATAAGCTTCACTTCATTTTCTCTGCTTCTCTGTTCTCATCATCCTTTGTAATCTCAGTCACTGAGATCTACAAGATGTTGGAACATGAAGGGCAGAAAAAATTCATCCAACTGCTGAAAATGTATTACTGACATGCATTCTTCTTAAAATAACAAGTATACCAAATATTGATTCCAAGCAGTCTTTTGGGATTGTCATTTTGCACATTTTGATATTGCAATCATGGTTAGTATTTTCTATTAAATGCCTGTGAAAAAGTCACACATAGAGTGAAATATCTCTGATGTCCTCAGTAAGTATTTCTCTCCATTAAATAAAAAACTTCCTGTGCTCTCTCGTCTGGTTAAACGATTTGGGTTGTACCTTGCGGTTCAGGTTAGCTCTGGAATCATCTTTTGATTTATTGGGGGACGACATTTGCCTCAGAAGTTCCCTTTTTGCAGGAGGCAAATTCTCCCGGTCCATACTTTCCAACTTGAACCTCCTCCAGTCATTAATGACCCCCTTTGGACCTATGGAGAGAACAAAAAGTTCAGCTCAGTGCANGCTCTACTTATTAACAGACAAAAGGAAAATGCAGGAACCAAGCAAATACAGAAAACAGTGTCTGTCTAACTAAAGCTTCTTTAGTAAAACATTTGTAGCAGGAGCATTTTTATGGTTGAAATATTTCTAAATAAGGTCAAAGTTGTCAAGAGACATCAAGGTCAAAATCTGGATACATTTGATCTAATGTTTGATGTTTTTTGATGCCCACATTTAATTCTGAGACATTTAGATGAGATCTTATTGTAAATGTTTGTTAGAAAAGACCAAAAAGCATAAAAAAGCAGCGATCCCCTGTAGGATGAAGGTTACAAACCCAGTTAAATTTTGCAACTACAAACCTGTGAAGGCTTAGAAAATGTAAAAGTCCAGCATTTTTTGTGCTTCCGTAGTCCTGTTGTCATTTCATTACAGTTGACTGACATTAAGTCAGCACTTTTCCCTCTCAGTGTTATACGGGTATGTTAGCAGCTCAATGTAAAGGGTATATAAGTGACTGATGTATGAGAGTGTAGGGTTTCTTGTTAAAAACTTCAATTAATGGAGAACAACTCATAGTTCTCTTTTGTAATGAACTCAGCTTAATCTGAAGGAATTTGCAGAAAGGATCTTGTCATTGATGCACAGTTTAGCAACATTTAATTTCCATCTGCAAGTACACTGCAAATATGTAAATATGTCTCTGTATTTACCAATATTCTCTCAAAGAAAAATATGAAGACTTTTCACACACTGATGACATTATCCCAATATCACAACACAATGTGCTTTAAATTTAAAATTCAAATCTGCTTCATATAAATGTCACATTATCAAAGAATCAACACCTAGGCTTAAGATTATTTATAACACTGGCAGATTTAACATTTTAATTTGACTGCCATTTCGCTTTTGACTTGAATAAATAATAATCTTGGATAGAAAACCAGTAAGAATCCTAACTTGAATCTGGTAGAGAATTTGGACTAAAGGGCAATGGCAAGTCGACCTTTCATTCACAGACTTGGAGCTCATGGACAAAAAATATGTCAGAACTACCAGTGAAAACATCTAAAAAGGCTGGTTATTATATATGAGTCGAGATTTATTGCTTGAATGCCATAAGGCATTTCTAGTGACAGGGGGATAAATAATTTTAAATCTAAGGTTTTACATAGGCTTCCCATTGACTCATGTCTGAATGAGTCTTTTGTGTGGCTTCAGTGTCGAACAAGCTCTGTGGCATGTGTTGTTGCAATGTAGAGATAATCTTCTCTTTCCAGGAAGTGGTCTAATTAACTCAGCGTTACACAAGAAAAAGATTAGACCATCTGTTAAACGGTTCTCTTCTCTCCATTGGGTTTCCTTTCACCTGTCTTAATCTTGTGACATTGTTAGCCAATTTTCTCTGTAGGAACATAGTGTTTCAACTGCTTTCAATTAGGTTGTTAGTTGAATCAAAGATCCTTTTCACTTGACCTAACCACAGAAAGTCCAAAGAAGAGTTCTTTTGTTGTTTTCTTTTTATAAATGGCTCATCTGCTCACCTGTATGGGTCGCGGTCTCTTCCAAATCAATTACTCGGCCAGACATTGTTGTGGTCAGCTACCTGTGCAAAAGAAATGTGATGTTGTTACTTTATTTTCATTCACCGAAGTTGAAACTCTGAAGCTACAGATGTAGAATCACTGAACAAAGCAAACAAAAAACACAAATCTTTAGTTTTAATTAAATTAGTGCAGTTTAAGAGGATTACAGGACTGCAATCAGATCAGTGTTTTGCTTGCCGTTGGTTCTCAAAGCAACTGTTAGTGCTGGTATGCATCCAAATCAGATGTAAATTTGTGTTTCATTTGCCATGCAATGCTGTGTCATTTCTGTGGCATCACTGTTTAAGCCAGTTGATGGTGTGACTCATTTTAAGCCAATATCTGATTGGATTAGGTGACCTATTGTGAGGAGTTTTCCATCCCTGCTTGCAGTCACGATGCTGATCTGGTTTAACGATCTTTATGACCATCATCTAGCTGCCAGTTGACTAATGGGGAGCTTTTTCCCACGAGCGAGTAGCTGCAGCATTTTCAAATGAAATCACATTTAATTGTTTCAGTACAGAGATAAAGGTCGACAACTAACTTTAGTAAGCAGCTGTGCTTTAATAAAGCACAGAGGGATGAGGAAATGACAACTCCAAAGAAGGAATTGCTTGTTCTGCCAAGAAGACTGAAATAAAAATGGATCCAATTGTGCAGCTTTCTTGTGTGGTAGCAGCAAAAATGCAAAACCGTCTAAAGAAATATCCACAAATTTAAGCTGTATGGGGAATTTAAAAAAAAAGAACACTGAGGTGTAATAAATCAGCAACAATCTTCATGTATCGGCATTCTGTTGATTCCATTGTATCAATAAAAGCTGTTGATCTTACCTTTCACTGCCAGATAAAGTCCTCCCTTTGTGTCAGCAGTTAAACATGCACTGCTGTTCTCTCGATCACTTGTTGGAGCTATCTGTTGCTGGACCATGTGTGTTTTTTTTTGTGTGCCTGCGTATGTTGTTTCCAGCCAATGAGATAAGTCTATCGGAGATTTTAAAAAAAGACCCAATAGACCAAACAGAAATAGAGCATAGATCCTAAGAGGATTTCACTTCAGGAATTAGAAGCCTCTGCTAGATAAAGGCCCTCACTGTACACAATGAAGAGGAAGAATGACAAGGTTACACTTTGTAAACCAAAGCAAAACTTCATTACTTTCTCCTTTTAATCAGCGTTGTAATAAAAATTCCTCTTACTGGGCATTGGTGAAAGCAATTTATATTCAAATATAAAGAGGAGAAGCTGCAGTATTGCAGTTCACTGGTATAAACGGCATGTTGGGAGTTAACTCAAGCAACAGAACCAAATATCCCAGAGATGAACTTTCAAATAAAAGAGAAGTTGTCGGAAATTGAAACTTCTTCCAGGCATGAAGCTTCACACAACATGACCACATGATGCAAGTCTTTCAAAACAACATTGGCTACAGGCTAAGGAAGAACCAATGACGCTGGATCATGTGTTTCACAACTATTTTCAAAACAAATATTCCCATTGTTCACCTCATTCAGACTTTATTTTCCGTCACAGGAGCTTAAAATAAAAGGTCGAGGTTTAAAGTGTTCTCAAGACAATTTTTAAATACTTTTTTCAGATTTCTGAAAAACATTGACTTTGTTTATCCTAAAGGCTTGAGTCATGGTCAGACGTTTTACTATTTCATTCCTCTAAAATAACTATAAAAAGAAAAAGAAAAAAAAAATCAAGAATCAAAGACATATGAGCTCCATTCAAGGGTGAATGAAGGGCAACGGTCTACAAGTTAAAACAAAACAGGACACATAGTCATATTGAATAAATTAGAATACAAGTCCTTATGAGTTTTTTGTTAGATAAAAGTACATTTTGAAAAATAAGCTTTTAATAGGTATTAAACATAGTTTTCATTAATTACACATTTCAACTTTTAAAAATAGATTTTCTTACTGATTAGATGTAATATTTAAATTTAAATATATTTTAATTAACTGTAATCACAATTAACATAAATAAAAGCATTCAAACATTCATCTGTGTGTAATTAATTTACATAACATGTCCCAGTTAATCATAAAGTTCCTGAAATAATTGGAATTTCTTCGTTATTCCAATTTTTTAACTGGGTCAATACATGCATATTTACATACATACTGTCAATATACATACAAAATGCCAAATGATAATTTCATTTATCATGGGAAATAAAACCAGAATACAGACAGACCTGTGGAATCAAGAAATCACCCAAACTGAACCTGTCTGACCGCATGAAGTAGGCTAAGAGATATCATAAGCAACACATCTAAATGCATCATACTTCATGGCTCAGTTTGGGAAAAAAAAGAAAATCAAGATAAGAAACAAAGTATCTGACCAAAAAACAAAGAAAGAAAGAAAGAAAAACACACAATGAGTGCATCCTGTTACATGCAGTGTAAAACTATCAGAGCACTTCAGAAAAAATAACATCACATTCAAACATATGGTGCTCCAAGGGCACAATGGCAGCTCTGCCTACATGGCTTGGCTTGGTCTTCTCGATGATTCCTGCTGTCAACGAGAAGACCTGGAAGGAAAATATCAGCATCAGCTGTTCACTATAAGTTTGAATTTTGGAGTAGAATAATGATCCAAAATACAGCAGCAAGTCCTCCTCTATATCGCCACAGTAAATGTTTTGCAATGGCCTATTCAAAGTTCAGACCTAAATCTAAATTTTTTAAGGAATAACCTTAAAGAGACAGTTAATGTCTGAAAATGCCCAAATGTAACTGATATTAAATAATTCTGGACACAGGGACATTGTAGACTTCATATCTTATTTAATAAAATAAAGCATTATAAGAAAACTGCAACTTAAAAATACATAATGTCTAAATATTATTAGCATAAGTTAGTTGCAAGCATTTTTAAATAAAATTCTAATTTGTAAAGTGTGAGCAAGTGAGTATTGAGCATAAATGTAGTAGAGAAAATACAATTCTCTGGTATGTGGTGTGGCAGTATGGTAGAAAAAACAAAGACTAAATGGAAAAATAAAGTTGTTATAATTATGTTGCTGTTCATCTTCTGCAGGTTTCAGATTAAACATGGTTAGTTTCAACTTCAGCTCCTCATTTTAGGACAGTAGGACTGAATGCATTTGCACAATTTCATCTGGAAAATTTCCAGACGCAGAAGGAAACGTCAGGTAGTTCTCCTTTGTGCTTCTGTCTCTCCCTGCATGAGTCATGAGAACTTTCTCTCCTGTTGAATCACAGCAGTCTTCACATTCAGATCACCTGTCCTGGGAACAGTTCGTGGAACGGCGTTTAACTTCTGTCCTTCGACTCTCTGTCTGTGCCCTGCATTTATTGGCTTAAGGGATTTACTGGACTTTTATGTTCAGGCACACAGGGAATGTATGTCAGGTTGGGTTACGCTACCAGATAAGCATCGGTTGCTTAAAATGGAAGTCAGCTGATTTTTTTTTTTTTTTTGGGAATCTTTTTTTGTTTTAACTATCTGTGCCAGGATCAAATTACAACCCTAAATTAGACCTGCCAATCTATCTGCTTGTCAGCCTCAATAAGTCATAATATACAACATTAACTAACAGTAATGAAAGATTTTAAGAAAAAGCCAAAATGTGGATTTTGGTGCACATTTAATCAAGTACAAACATTCAACTGCAGAACATTTTTATGAAGACGTCATAGTCATATTTCTGAAAATATGTAATATTTTGGCTATTACATTGCTTTTTCAAGCCCAAAAGGAGAATTTTGATGCATGTCTCTTTAAAAAGCAAAGACACAACAGCCTACTATGATAAAAGGAAAAGGAACATTACTTTTTTAACAGAAAAATACTCTTGTAATGGGAATTCCAAATGGAAAAATGGCCACTTACTGTCAAAAGGAACAGAATAAAAAGACTGGTCTTAATTTCCTCAAAAAAACAGGAAACTAAGAGACACAGAGAAAATCTGTGAAAGAAGAAACAATAGATTTATTGCTCCTGTGTAATAAGATAATTTTAGAGAAGTCAGCAGTCAGATCACAGAGGTAGTTTTTGAGCATAAAGTTTCCCAGGTAATAAAATGTATTATTGTCCAGCAGATCAGTTTTCGCCTTTTAAATGTCAACTATCAGCACAAAACATCTGCAGACATCCAAAAATCCCTTCATTATATGAAATCTGAAACTGCTCTTACCAAATGTTTCTCTTGCATGTTTACCCACGATAATGAGCTGCAGCATCAGCAGTACAATTTAACTCTACTCGCTGCATCAACATTTTGCAAGTGAGCTGTTCACTAAAATAATTCATCCTGGTATTGGGAGGAATGGGAGTTCCAACGTCTGTGTGCAACAGAGTAGCAATGCTGATCAGAGAGAAGTGAGAGTGCAAACTTTAAATTTTTGCTTATATTTGTTTTCATTCTCTGCAGTGACAGTTATAGACTGCCTCACCACAAAGTGCTTTTAAATTTCTGGGTAAGGAGACAAATCTTTACACATATTTCTGTATTTCGGACACTGAAAGAAACATAACTATCATGACCTACAAGCACAAGTAAAACTGAGATGTAAAAGTTGTAAAAATGATGATATGCTCATTAATCAAAAATAAATTAAAGTTTTTTTTTTTTTTTTGCAATAAACTGTAATAATGTAGTTATATAGAGTAAGAGGGATAAAATATTTGATGATGAGCAGTTTTGGGGGGTTTATTAAACAAGCAGAATGCTGGTGGTTGTATTTAATTGTCTTATTTATTTATTTTTGCAGATAGCCATGTTATTGAAATCTTCAGTCTTTTAAAACCTAAAACACTAGAGGTCAGTCTTTTACTTTTAGGATTTGTGTTTCTTGGTTACATAAAACATTAACTTTTTATTTAATGATTAACAGCTTTCATTGATCTTTTTCATCTTTAGTTAATTGTTCTCACCTTTAAGAAAAAGCAGTTTTATTAACCAATTTAGGCGCCAGTGTAATAACATGCTACTGATGTATGCAATAAGGAGGTTTCACATGTTTAATTTGATTTAAAAAAGTTTAATAATACTTAATTATCAATATTAGTAATGAAGTCCATTTATTTTACAGTATCAGCTTCTCCTCATCTCTGTTATTAATCATTTTTATTCTATTACAACAGAATAGTTGTAACTTTTGTCCAACTTTTTTGCCTGGTTAATTCAAGTTAGGGTCCTGTCTACAGTGATCCACAGGATAAAATGGACCCTGGACTGGTCTCTTCTTGCTCAGAGGCCAATACACACATACACACACACCTGAGGACAATTTAGGAAACCTGATTAACTTACACGCCACTCTTTGGCTTTGGGAGGAAGGAAGAAAGAAAAAGAGACACAAACTACTCAAAAAACATGACCAGATTGGGATTCAAGCTCAAAGTGCAATCAGTTCTTAATTTACTTCATTAACTGACATTTTATTCTAATTTATTTATTCTAATTTTTTTTTATCTTTATTATTTCACCTTTATTCTACCAGGAGAATCTCACTTTAAAATTTGACACTTCTTATGGGTCAAATAGATTTAAGAAATTTTAACAGCAGGGGGGCCCAATTTATTTTTTTGTCATGGGGCTCAAGATTTCTGGTGGCGCCCCTGGCAGCAATACACACAGTTTCAAGAAGCAATCAAAGATAGAGTTGCTAAAACACAAGTCGATAATTTTCAGTTTTTAATGTCATTGGGTCACAGTGATCACAGCATCAATTGGTTTCTAAAAATAACAAAGTAAAGAGATGTAAGAAACTATTTAAAAGGAAACTATATGTTTCTAGGACATGTTGAGACAGCTCTACAGTTCAATCAGGGTGCAAGAAAGAGCGAGACTTTCAACAAATAACAGGAATGGTGAACAGAGATCTACAACTTTTCTCTGTTTTATTTATTTATTTTTTAGTTTTGTTGTCTTGATCTGAAAAAGTTGGTAGTCTTTGGAAAATCTCAGAGGGATTTATACGTTCTTGAATCTACACACAACATTGGTAATTTCTAATATAAGATGCTAAATATTATTTAAAATGTCAATATTGTAACTGTTTTTTCTTTTATTTAAAATGTTAGAAAACGGTTTTTGCAGCATCTTTCCATGACCTTATGTCACCTTTGGTCTTAGAATAAAAAATTAAAACAAAGGCAGGAAGGCTAAAAATCTGTTTATAAGTTTCAGTAGTTCAAAGATCTATTAAAAAAATTTACTTTTGAGATAATTTAGGACAATCAAATAATCTCTTCTTGCAATGAGAGCAGTGAGTTTTGCTCAGGTTCACTGATTGAACTTCACTTTTGTGCGCTCTTTATGACGCACCAACACCACTGTGTACCTGTTTAGTTTATAAATATAGATTTACGTCTGCCAGCATGTTCCGCCTTAACAGAGTCTACAAAAAGAGAACATCAGGTGAGGATAAGAAAGATCTGTTACGTTTAAAACGTTTAAGTTATTCTGTCACCAAAGTCTCTGTTACAACTGTTACAAGTGGTAGCTGGTGTAATGTGTGCTTCTATGACTAATAAATATTTCTTGCAGGATACCCTTTGTATGTGTAATTGGAAATGTGGCATTTCAAATATGCCTTTTATAGTTTTTGCTGTAATGTTTCTTTACACCAAAGTGTTTCTCACAAAGGACAGAGAGGCAGAGAAGAAACATGACGTAAAGGTGTGGAATGTAAATAGCCCACATTACAATGTCATGAATGTAAGCCTGGAAGATTTACATGTATATATCTTTCTCTTTGTTTCTCCCACATGCTGTGTTTTAGGTAAGTTAAATACGCCATTTGTTTTCCTTATACACCTCTGGTGACTGGATTATGTGCACATTCCTTGGATACAGTTGGAGAGCTAAAAAAAGCACCACCTATTCCTGTTTCTGTTTATCATGCACTTGATAATGGAAACATGGGCAAAAGGCATCAAAAGTCATTTGTCAACAATTATGTTTCACGGAAGTTTATGCAAGCTTTAGATGCCACAATGAGATAACAATCAAGGAATGAGGGCAGGTACAGCTCAGTCATAAGTTTACTCAACATCGACATGAATGTCATTTTACCATGCATTTTTAGTTATTTCTTAATCATTTTTTTCATATTTCTTAAATTATTTTTTAAAACAGAGATTACCAGTTAAAAAGGAAGTATAGTTTGATGAATAAAGTTCTCCTATCAGGCATCTATGTCAAGCTAGCAGTTTAGATTTAAAACTATCACAAGGGTGTGTACAGCCCTTATGTCAATGCTACCAACACGTGAATTGGATGGTTCAAGGATTAAATGGGAGAAGGACCTGAGAAGCAGCTATGGAGAAACTTGTGCAGACAGGGGGTCACCTCTATCTTAAATGCTAGATTTACTAGGCCAGCCTGGCCACTGGCTTCCAACACAAATACGTTTGATTCTCATCTCTCTTCACTGTTCCGTCTGGAATTTCTCCCATTGAAGTAGAATTTCAGCCAGGTTAATCAGCGAACAGAAAGAGAAGATGTGAATGTCAATATTAGTTTTCTGCACTGTTTTAGAAATGTAGTCCGCCTGTAGTTTTAGGAATGGCAGCGGAGGAAGCAAACGCAGCTGTTCAGTTCATGTTCCAAATATTGAAATGACATTACCAGCCGCCTTGTTCCGTTTGTAACTTCTCTCTTTGCAGTGCAGGATGGTTGTTTTTAGTGCAGGCAATTTCCGGTAAGCTTCATAGCATCAAACCAGCGCATATCGTATGTCACAGACAAATGTTAGCAACTGGATAAAAATTAAAACTTGAACAGAGTCCACACCTCCAGCAAATGATCGTTTCTCAATATCCAAGCGTCAGAACCCTCTGTACAAAACAAAGCGTAGTACAGAGGCTAGATTTAAACTACAATTCAGCTTTTTGCATCAGCTGTATTTTATCCTGTGTAAGTTACATAAACATAATTCCAGTGTTTCACCTCTTTGTTTTACATGTGGCATGGAGGGCATTCCTACAAACCAGTGTGCTAAACTGTAGGGCTTTTGGCAGTGGGTTCTATCATTACCTGGGTCTGATCAATATACCTCATTGATGATGAATCAGGGTGTTGCTCTATGAATAAGGTAGGCCTCATTTAAAAAATACATTGTATGTCTTGTTTTATTTTATTTTATCAGTGTGATTGTTTTATGGAGTGTGATGCAGTTATGGAAAGCTTTTTTGAAAAAAATTAAATGAAAAAATTACAGTTGAAACCCTTAATGCCTGGGAATTAAGTTGGACAACTAAGAGACTACAGGTAATGTTGGTCCTTGGTATGTTTTGATAGTTTGTTTCAAGACTGTCATTGAGCTGAAAAAGGACACAATGTCAACTTATAGCAGATTTACTTTATTTCAAACTAAAGAAATAAACAAAACCAATCTATATATATTTAATCTGTTAGCCCGCTCTTCAAATATCACCACAAGCTGCTTCTGATCATCAGACGATGCATCTTAATTAATCCTTAACTTTTTGTCATGTCACTGTAAATATATTCCATGTTATAACTTGATTTCATCTTGTCAGTTAGTAACTGTAACCTCCACCCCTCACCCCCAAACGTTTTCAGAAAAAATGTCCCCAAGCAAGCAAAACAAGACGACTTTTACTTGTCAGAACTGGAAGGCGTCATTTAATTTGGTTGCGTTTCCTGGAAGGCCTGGCTTTAAAGATTAGAACAACAACTGTCGGTGTTGTTCTAAACACTGATAGTGTTTACACACAGAAAATGAAGAAAAGTTCATTTTCTGTGTGATTTTGACATCAGTGATCTGAACACCAAGTTGTGTTCTGTGTCACATCTAGTTGTTGATTTAGGGTTAAGTTTAAAAACTTAGACTTCAATACTCCATCATTTTTGTAACTCAACATGCTGAAGCAGAACAGACCCTCATCATGATGTCACCACCACCATGCTTGACAGTTGCCATGTTTATAGGTTTGGAAACCTAACCTTCACACCTTTGAACATACATTTAGTCATTGTAACCCTGAAACTTTGCCTTTTAACTTGTCCAGCTTCATGCTTAAAATGATTTTGAAACAGAATAATGATCCTAAATATGCATTGAAACTAATTTTGGTATGGAGAAAATTATGTTTCAGGGATTGCCTCTCCAACA
>CAEGAG010227257.1:0-23832 GCA_903067065.1 Brachyrhaphis terrabensis | reverse complement strand
AGTAAAGGTCCAATATACCAAGAGAATGGCTTAGAGGTGTTGTTTTTTTCTTTTTTTTGCCAACAGCTAAAGGAGAAAACACGTTTGTTTGCCTTGTCCATCTTTGTAAGTTAGTTTCTGGTTTTAGAAATGAATGCAGTCTCTCTGTAAGGAGGTGGTGTAACATAATGACATATGTGAATGGGTCAGAGGCAACCACAGAGCTGCAGAGATACAGAACGGAGAATCACTTTGCAGAGAGGGTTGCGTTACTGTTGGAGTGATGTATGACCCAAAGTCCCATCTGACTGCTCGTGTTACATGGCTTATTCTGCACTACAGTGATAGCTTTCCGTACATGGAGTCAGGGGCCACAGTAATGTATGGACCCGTGATGCTGCCAAAGGTCTGACTCAGCTTGCTTACTTTGACCTCTGGCCTGATAACTAGATGTTTCAGACATGCAATATGTTATTCCAATCACAGCAAAGCATGGATGAGCTTGTTAGTGGCCATCTTGTTTGCTGCAGTATTGCTATAAATTTGATTATGTTCAAATGTAATTTAGAAACTTTTCTACCTTACGTGAGTGCAGATATTATGTTTTTCTGACATTCAAAACATCTCTGGATGATGACCTGGAATAATAATATTGTCTAAAAAGAATAACAAATTCACAAAATCATTATCAGTTACATAGATAAATGTGGTTTGCACATTCAGGTTGGAGAAATATGTCCAGTAATATGTCTTCTACACACAAGAGCACCTCAACAAAGCATCAATTTAGTTCAGTAATTTAATTCACACAATTTTGATTTATTTGATTTTTTGCTTTAGATTTTTATGCTTATACCTAATGAAAACCTAAAATTCAGTTATTCCGAATATTATAATCTTAAATATGATGACGTGTAAAAATTGTTTAAGACTTTTTACTGAAAAGTGTAGAACTCCTGAAGAGTATGTCCGTGTACTATAAATTGTATGCACTCAAAACTTAAGTAGGATTCCTGTTTTCATAAATTACTGCCTTAGGGTATTGTTGGAGGAAATCAACATGTGGCCCTGCTGAGGTGTTACAGAAACCAATCCTGCTCTAATGGAGCCTTTGTCTTTTCTCATATTCCTGGTGAAAGTACTCCACAGACTCTCATTTACACTGGCATTGTGGCAGATATCGGTACTTTTGGCAGCATGGGCAGATGGCAAGTCCAGCTGAAAAAAGGAAGTCATCATTTCCATAAACCCTGTCACAGGAGACACATTTTCTTGTGGTGACTTTGGATTTGATAAACACAGAACATGGTGCACCAACATCTGGAGTGTGACATTATCCCTCAAATCATTACTAACTGTGAAAACTTCACTTTAGACCCACTCTTCTAAGCTCTTGAATGGTTAAAATCCACTTATTGTTAATATGTTACATTGCAGTTTTTTAGAAGCTGAATTTTGAGTTTTCATTAGCCATAAACCACAATTTTCAGTGTTGGAGGAAATAAACTCTTGGAAAATTTTACTCTGTGTGATGAATCTATATTTATATGACTTTCTTATGACATACTAATGATATTCTGATTCATATTCTTTAAATTAATTATAATTTGAATGCACTGGGCAGTGGTGTGGTTGTATTTCTGCATTTGCTTAAAGATGTTATTACTCCTTATAAATTCAAATTTTACAGATACGTCTTGCCTGTTTGATTAAATTTACTTTGATCCCCTTTTCAGTGAGAGAAATGTTTGTTTTTTTTCCTCTCTCTGATGGATGGTTTTGTTTTGTGTCCCTTCTGCAGGTTACCTTCACAAAGAGGAAGTTCGGCCTGATGAAAAAGGCCTACGAGCTGAGCGTACTGTGTGACTGCGAGATAGCCCTCATCATTTTCAACAGCTCTAACAAACTGTTCCAGTATGCCAGCACAGACATGGACAAAGTGTTGCTGAAATACACAGAGTACAATGAGCCCCATGAGAGCAGAACCAACTCTGACATTGTAGAGGTGAGTGGGAATTCTTTTTTTTTCCCCTTTATGATTTATTACTCAAAACCTGCGTTCAGACACATTAGATTGGGACCACATTAATAATTTCAGGGCTGGAATCCGATTTTAAAATATGTTCATTTCTGGAGCATGGCTTGCTGTGTAAATACTGCAGGAGTAGATAAACAAGTCAGGAAGAAGTAACAATTTCCTTCTAGTCATCACACAGATAGGGAACAGGAGGTCTGTGGTCCCTGATAAGTTCGGCTTCTCTTGTGTGAGTCAACGGACAAGAAAAACCTATCTGCACAGGCATGCACGCAGTCACTCCTGACCACCAGTGCTGACCTCCAGTGTTTCCCATAGATATTGTACCTTTAGAGCTCAGGATCCAGGCAGCTTCTCAGTACACTTAGTCATCAAACCAGTTGCTGCTGTATTTTTAGCAGAAACACACTTTATAGCATATTCTTCAATGCTCTGTGGAGAGCACTTGGGTTTCCTGGCAACTCCTGCCTGCCTGGTGACTACCGGAAGAGTAAGCCACTTGTTATGCCAGTATACAGAATTGTCAGCCAAAAGTGTTAAAGCCAGAGTAAATAAGAATAATTAGGGACACATACTGTTCCAAACATCTTGCACTGGCACATGTGTGGTTTTATCATTTCAATTCAAGATCTGCTTTCTTTAAAGGGGCCGATATCTTCATTCTGACTGCATGAAAGAAGACACAATGAACGTTATTGCCTATTGATAAAATCATGACAGTCAGTGTTAAATTAAGCATTAATCTTTATTGCCATTATCTCAAGTGCCCTACGAGTGTGGAGTAAGATACTTTCTATTGGAAGCAGAATGCTGCTCCATGCCTGCACAGTTTTTACTGCCACCTGCCCACTACACGTGAGAACTCGTATTGCTGCTGCACAATTAACAGACTTTGAGAGTTTAAGATGGCTGAGATTTGAAAAAAGGGAAAAATTCAAGAATCCTTGGTTTGAAAAGACTCTCACTTGGAGGAATTAGTGAAATTGCATGCAGTATAAAGAAGTCAGCTGCAGCCCATTATCTTTTATTTATGCCGCTTCTGCTTGTGAATTACCTGCTTGGCAGAGCTGCAGAAGAGTGTTCTGGCATCCTCATGTAGTCACTTCTCCATCAGGGGCCCTCCAAGCAGAGTAGAGGCTCACCTGCATAAAATATACATGGATACACGCCTTACGTAACAGTGACCACAAAGTTGTTTTTGCTGTGACTCTAAAACCTTCTTTAAAATTTTTTTTTAGAAAGACTTGCTCGATATTTAGTTTTATAGTGATAGAAAGATTCAGTGTATTCCCAATCAAGATGTAAATATTTATTCTCTGTATGAGGGCATGTGGAAAAAAATAAGACATCTCATTAAATATGCAGTTCTTTCAAAATAAATGTTCACATATTGATGTCTTGTCTTTCCAAGATTTCATAAGACGGCTCTTGATTTAATCATGGTGTTCACTGTCAATTCAACAGCACACTAAACTAAATGTCTGAGTTTCAAACAGCTTAGGCCTCCTAGAAAATGTTGAAGAATATCATGTACATCTGTCATGGTTTTTTGTTGTTGTTGTTGTTTTACATGGTGACTAGCTGCAACAGAAACCTTCCACAGAGAAAATGGAAAACAAAACATTTCAATAACTTTTAGCCATTGAAAACATATCATTTGTAATCACTACATATAACCCACATTAGACTACCAAGAGAGACACAAACTCAATAATTTGCATTTCTTTCATTTTCACAAAAGTATTCAACCTCAGATTGTAAAAAAGAATAAAAAAATACTAAGTACATGATACTATAATTTGCAAAATAAAAGTAGAATTACCACACAAAGTGCATAAGTTTATTTAGTCATTCTATCTATTAACTGTAGTACTGTTTATGATTAGATATGTGTGTATGCATCACGTAAATAATAGACCTTAAATTTTTTTGCTAAATAAGTCCCTTTAATTTTATTCCATTTCGGAAATCAGATCATCCTTCATTTGCTTTAATAGAGGCATATTCCAGCCATTCAGAATATGGTTGAATATTTAATATTTAACTGTTCAATCTTTTCAACATTAGTCTTCAAATCCAGACCTTTAGGGATGGTGTCTTGTAACACTTAGATGTGTCCCTCGTACAACACACCTGAATAAAATGGCTGAATTACCTTCTCAGTATGCAATCAAGTTCTCCACAGTTCTGTTACTGACCTCATTATCTGACTCATTTGCTGAAGCAGAGATATATCTAAAAGTTACAGGACACCAGCCCTTTAGGACTGGAGTTGAAGACCTCTGCTTTACAATGACATTGCAGCAGAGGTAAGATTGTATTGGCTGCTTCTACATCAGTGGCCTCAAACTCCAGTCCTCAAGGGCCAATGCACTGCAACTTTTAGATATATGTGTTCTGCTGAAGAGATGTCTGGCTCCAAAATTAGCTCATTAGCAGAGCTCTGTAGAACCTGACTGCATGTTAGTGAAGCAGTTTCATCATTTAATTCAAGGGTTTAGGACAAGTTTAGGACAGCTAAAAGATTCAGGACTTTGGCCCTTGAGGACTGCAGTTTGAAACTACTGTTCTACATAACAAAACCAAAGAAATACATTAATAAAGGAGAATTACATCAGTCTGTATAAATTTTGTCCACACACTCTCAGCTGGAACCACTTTGAGATGACAAATGACAACGCTGTGCCGGCTTCAGGTGGTGTTTTGTCAGTAGATTGCAGTTACTGTCTAAATCTAGTTGACCCTTTGTCTGAGCTGCACACTGAGACTTTCCTGTTTCAATTCAGCTTGTTATAGAATGTACATTACTGTCAGGAAAAATATTTTGGAGAGACTGTAGTAATGGATTGGGATAAATGCCTAATCTTGTATGAAAAAAATATCTACTTTAATATGCACCAAATCTCTACAAATGCTCATCTGCTGTATGCTTTTGTGAAGCACATGGCGGAGCTGGAATGTACATGGAGGATGATTTTGCACCAGTGACCCCGAGTTGATTCCTCATTCATTACTGCTGGCTGCTCTCGAGGAAGCGGCCCCTATCTATGTATAAAAAGGAGAGAACAAGCTGCTGTTGTCTCAGCTCACTCAGCAAACATCTTTGCAAATATGGACAACTAACCTCTGCCTGCTACGTCTGTGGTAAATGTTCAGAAATAAAACAGAACTGAAGAAGTCAAAGAAGTGCAGTTGACAGCTTTGGCATACATATCTTCCCATTTTTGGTCAGCGACAATCTGTTTAGCCCAATATCAAATTGCTCAGTTGCTCACATCTTTCCCAAATTGGTGCGTCTCCAGAATGGTATACATCTCTATACACTTCTCTGAAGAGCTGGTGCATGTGTAGTGATGGGAAGAGTCCATTGCTCCCTCATTTATCTGGTGAAATGGGCCTCACATGGGGACACTTACAGTGGACACTTATCTAAATTCTTAAATTGGGTTAAACCAATCTGATCCACGCCAACAAGCATGTGCTCATTTGTCCAGTTTGGGAGGCAACAGCTATTCCCTCACATTTTTTTTCCTTTTCTTTTCGCCAGTAAGCTCTTTTCCGTGCGAGAAACTAAATCAAAGGTCACATTCCTGCTCAGTAGTACCATCTGTAGATAAAGCCTGAGCTGTGCAGTGTGGGAGAACAGTGTCCATGTTTTCCACAGATGGATGAATGTCTTGGCCACAGTTTGATAACCCAGTGGAGGGCTGTGGACTTTGTCTCAAACTTGGCTCGCAGTCCAAAGCAGAGCAGTAGGTTCAGATTCTTTTCCTAAATGTGTGGCTAACCTTACCAATACTACAGGAAACAAATCAGACAATTTCTTTACATTTCTGTTAGAAACTGGATCTGTTTTAAAAGTCAAAACAGCAGTACAGACCACAATAAAAAATCTAAATGTATTCCACCTTTCATGAGGCATTTGTGATGCAGATTTCAACTGATAGTGCACTGTGCACTTTTTCAATATTTGGTATTCTTGGCTACAAATCTAATGATTTAGAGTGGATTTCACTAACCTGAACAAGATTTAGCTTTACTAGTATGATTTTGAGGACATGTACCCATCTGCATCCTATAGCTATAATTAAAGTTTGCAGAGAGGTTATAATGGATCAACAGATCTCATTGTAAAAATGTATTAGTCAAGAGAAGGGAGCAAAAGTTTCACAGCATTTAATGAGGCAGAATGAAAAGATTTGTCTATAATAGGATACAAATAGGACAATAGACAATGTACCAGGGAGACTCCCAAAGCCCCACAGTAACATTAATGGATCTACAGAAATTTCTGTCAGCTATTAGTTGTATTCAATACCTGATACAAATGTTTTGTATTTTCTGTATGCCTGGGTTATGCATTTTTCCCAGGCCTGCCTGAATCTTCAAAAAGTTTGTGGAAAAATGTGTTATCTCCTGATGAAATGCATTTGAGGACTGCAGTGAAACATGGTGGTAGTGACATAGTGGCCTGGGACTGCTTCTTCATGCATTGTAATGCTCCTCCTTGTCAAGGTAGATTAAATTACTAACATTTTTCATTATGTATGAAAATTAACAAAAAAATCCAGGGCAAAATTTGGGGGTTTTTTTATAACCAAAATTTTTAAAATAGAACTTTTCATCATTAACTGAAAGGTTTAATAATGTGCACGCTTATAAAACTAAGTTATTGTTGTTTTCTCCAAATATTCCCATTATTTGTTTATTTTTTAAACGTGAACTGGACAGGATATAAGATTAAATATGATTTATTAAAATTTATCTTTATGATGTCACAGAACCCCACCATTTCAACAGGCTGTGTGTGGACTTTTAAAGCCACCGCGTCACATTTGAGCAAATTTTATATGAAAGGGTTTGCATTTGTTTCTATTGTATTACTTTTATTGAATTCTCTGTATTTCACAAATGAAAATGCTGCTGTTGGCCATTAGATTAATCTAATAATATTTAGCCTTCCTCGCCTCTCTGCTCACAACTAATTACATTTTACTTGAGCTGCACTAAAACCTCACACTGTTGTCCTGCATAAGGAAAGAAGGATGTCTGTGTTTCTCTGAAACAAGATGGTAACTTCATAAGCACCATTTGGCATCTCTCCGCCCTCTCTTTGAGCAATTTGGTACAATTAAGGTACATTGTACCGGTTAGGATTAATCAGGTTTGCATGCACACGGGATGAACATTAAGGCAACACTTAATTATAATCGCATGAAATCAAGGTTGTGAATAGACTTTAACCCAATTTCAGTGAAATACCAATGGCTTTTTCAAACAACCAGACTGCAATAGATGCAGAGAATTGACATTTCACCGGTCTCCTTTGTGTTTTTACCCTGATGATTTGTGAGAGTAAACATCCCCGAGGTCATTCATAGGGAGATTCGGCCATTGTTGATATGACTGAGAAAAGCAGAGAATTGTCTGTGCTTTTATGACAGGCTTACTTCCGGTCTCACAAGGCCAACACAGTGAGAGGAAATGAGCATAAAATTATCAGGTGATTTCCATCAGGTTTTCATATTATTGTCAGCGTCCACTTTTGTTAGGAAAGGATCCGTATTAATAAGTTATGCAAATGCAGACTGTTGTTGAATGTCATCTGAGTCAAACTGTTTTCCATCATCTGTGTGATATTTGTCAGATGATGTGGGGAACAATCAATGCCTTAAATGAGACATGCAGCTCAAAGAAAAAGTAAACATTAATATCAATGATGGGAGGAATCTGTTTGAAATCTTAGGGCTCAATGGGCACCATGAGTTTCAGACAGGAGATATTTATGTTCGTCAATCAAAGACTGAGCTGTGATTAAGGCTCATTTCTGTCTTAATGAATGCAAATTGGCACATCTGCTATGGTGGTCTAGCTGTCCAGACTCTTCAATTAGTGTGATTGATCAATTATCCTCATGCCAGTGGCTCACTAGAAGTGGAGACTGGGGAATGGGTGAGGTGTGGGGGTTGGGAAAAGAGATGAGGGAGCATAAGGAAAGAAAAACTCCAAAACATGCGCTTAATAAATCTGATTTTTATCTCTGTTTAATAGACAAATATGTATCCCAATAGAATTCAGAAAAGCTCTATATGCTTTTATACTTATTTTTTTTTATCATAAATTCTCCTCACATTGCTTTTATGAGCTGATCTGAAATCAGAGGGCTCAAACTGCAGCTGAGTAATTATGATATCACCTAATACGTCTTGTGTTTTGGCATCCCCCGTCTTGTTTGCACAAACAAATACACTGTTTGCTTTTTAATTTATTCCCTCCTGTCATCAGCAGAATTTCTGATCAAATATTTATAAGAGAAAAAGAGCTCCAGCCTTGCAAATATTTAATAGATCAGCACTCAGTCAACTCTGAAATCTGTCTGGTGCAGTTTATTTGTGCTGTTGAACAGTGACTAAATATCCTTACATTACCTTATTACAGCACACTGATGAGATCACTCCAACTAGTCGGGGCAGTTTATATCTTGACAACTTTTTTTGAGAATTTAAATATGCCATTGTTACACAAACTGTAAGGTATGGGCCGGTATAAGATGATGAATGAAAATACAATTTCTTCAAAGTAGTTTTTATGCAAAAATAGTTACAAAAAAGTTAAAACACACTTATTTAACACAAAATGACATAACCCCACTGTTCATAAAGCAATGTAAGATGTTGATTATTATTTATAATAATGTGATCTGTAACTTCTTTTTATTTAGATTTGTATTCATCAAAATAATAGAAGGTGGCTAAATTCAGTTATAGCTTAAATACTTTTCAATCAATTCATTTTTCTTTTGCATTGTTCAGACTCAATTTATTTACAATATTCTGAAGTATAAATCATGCACTATCTACAACTATTATGGCAGGCCAAAACTTCAACACTCCAATTCTTTACACATATTTAGTAAAATTGTTCATGATTTTCTGATAGGTTTCTATAGGCTGTGAACAGCAGAGCCCAGTCTTTTTCCCCCCCGTCTCATTTAAAAGAAGAAATAAACTTGTGAGTGTACTTCATTTTGGATGCGTTAGAGCAGTAGGTTAAATGGATCTAATGTCAGGTCTCCTTAAAACTTCCACCTTCACAGGATTTACTCTTCTTCCCTCATTCACCTGAGTGTAAAGTCACCATTGCTGTCTATGTTTCACAGTAGAGCTCTAAGCAGCAGAGACGAGATTTCCACTTTAAGCTAAATCAAATGTCACCACTGTTGACATAGATTTATTAGGTTGATGTTGATTTTCTGAGGCTTTCAATATATATGAAAATGTCTAGCAACCCGTTTTCAATATTACTGAAAATATATGTGTACTTTCGGCTTCTCTGACTTATTGGACTTATATTAAATTTATTTTTACATACAATCACATTCCTCCACAAGTTACTGGCTTTATGTAAAGTTTGATTGTAAACAATGCAATCCAAATATATAAATATTCTTTAAAATGTGATATATCTATATGGTATATGTATTGTTAACCTAGATAAAATTCAGATTAAACAGATAATATGTATATAAACTTTTATTTTACTGGTCAAAAACTCTGGCTTAATCTTATGTTATCTACATGATTTAAGCAGTTTGGACAGTGTCTGAAATGTTAGGTAAAAGTATCACCTAATAGTTTTTGTCAAGTGATTTAGTTAGTCTCTTGACTTTTGGGTGACAAAGTGTCCTGCAGACATCCAGTCCTCTACTGGTCTTATAGTTCATAGTTACACAGTCCAGATGGTAGACTGGGATTAAAAAATACATGCAGTATAAAAGTAAAGAAAAACACTAACACCACATAGCTAAAATAGAGTACAAAACTAAAACATAAGATGTTGTAATTAAATTTAAGCATTGAAATTTATGAAATGTTTTATCATTAAAAAGTTGTGTTTAACCCAGGTCATCATATTACTTTTTAACTGGTATTTGAACAGCTCACAATTAGGAATGTGGTGTTATGGAATTATTTTTTGATAATAAGCTTAGATTTGCAACATTTCTGTTTGTTTTAAAGCAGTGATTGTAATGCCATTGAAATAAGCACAAGTCTAACATATGAGATTTGTGCAAAAGATGCAGGACATTTACGAGATGTTCAAAAACGACTGAATCCGAAACGTAAATGCAGGATGCATTTATGTTTGCTTTCTGTGTGCCGAGAATCACTTCTGGTGCAAAATGCATTTAGCTAATTTTGAGTGTTTTACAAGCAGTTGTTAACAAAGGTAGCAAATTTTTTAATGGTATTTTATTAATCGGTGTCACAGACAAATGAAAAACCCACACTACACAACAAGTATTCCAAACTTTTGTTGGGTGGAGAGGGAACTAGAGTGGATTATGGTCACCATTTTAAAGCTTATGGTTTGGTTACATTTCTATACAATTATTTTAGTTGTCCTAACATGCATGAACAAAGTCCAAAATATTTATTTGGTAACAAATTGAACAGGCCAACCAGACCATACCAAAAACTGAGAGCATTTGTCTACAAGTAAGTCCAACAGTAGCTGCTAGACAGGATTTGTGTAATTTCCTTTTGCACGTTATAGGGACAGTAAGATCTTAAAAAAGACATTGCACAGTTAGAGAAGACTTTTGTACAGCTATGGTTAACATGTTGTGCTTTTTGGAGGTTAAAACAGCTACTTTACTTTCAGTGCTTTCTGCTTCTGTCTGGGGTTACACATCTGAGACAATGCAGTTGATGAACAATCAAAAGACTCAAGTAAATTTTTAATTATTGTTTCATTTTAAATTGAAAACACAGTCTGAATTATATCACTTTAAACATTAAAATCAGTCACTGCTTCATCTGTACTTCTTTGCACTTTTAAAAGTGTTTCAAAAGAGTTTGGAGGATCATATTTTCTGCTGTGCCATGTTGCAATGGAGAAGACTGTCACTTGTTGGAATATAAAGCCAAAATCTCTTAAGCTGTTGTTTTTTTCTTTTTAACTTGAGAGGATTTGTTATTAATGCAGCAACATACAACTGTCAATGTTTCTGTGATCCTTTTACCATGTCTTCCTCTGGGCTGAGTGTTGTAAAAATGAGCCACTTCCTGTTTATTGTGTGACCTCAGTGTTCAGTGTACCTGAGACAAGACATTTTACTCATAGGTCAGTGTTTCAGTTCAGGTCAGCTCTGGAATTAGGTTATGTTACAAGTTAAAACAAATACTTTCAGTTCAAACAGCAGTGGTGTGTATTTTTGGAATTTTGTACTAGACAGGCCAAAAATAGACCACAAACATTGTAGGCAAATAGAATCAGGAGCTTTTCTTGACGGCCTTTTTATTGGTTACATATAACATGTGGTTATGTTAGTTTGCATGGAGAAACACCAAACGTTGTACACAGTGGTTCCATTGCTACATTTAATTCTCTTTGCTCAACCTACAATCTTACATCTTTAAGCTGATATCTTTTTTGAAGTTGTCTACTGAGAGTTTTTAGAAAAATCTTCTCCAAAGCAGAGTTAATTGTTCCATTGTGAGCAACACGCTGGGTTTCAAAGTGCCCCTTTTAATAGGACAAGGACTCGTTTTCCTCTGGGTGTTTAGAGGAAAAAAGGGTCACCCAGCTTCCATGTGAGTGTAATGAAACATTTGGTTGAAATTTTGTTTAGTTAAGTCATATTACTGCATGCTACTGTAAAATTTGTTATCTAATATAAGGAGCTTAAGTTTATTTTGTTTCATTTTTTTAGTTTACTGAAGAGTAAATCTGCTTTTCTGTTTTTCCTGTACCCTTTAACTTGTTGAATGGCTAAACTCTATTACCAGGCCTTCTTTGTGTGCAGTTTGAAACCCATCATGTGCTGCATCTCATTGTTTTATTATGTTCCCGCTCTGTCTGTGTGTGTTTGTGACCGCGCGTGCGTGTGTGTGTGAATGTTGCTTGTTACCAGGTTACTGCTAAGAGATTTTTGCTTGGCACATGTCATGCTTCATTGACGTCAGAGCCTTTTTTTTCCCTACCCTCTCGGCTACATCGCGTATGTCTCATTTCAGACTGAGGGTCTTTCAAAGAGCTTACAATGAAAAGACTCAACAGTACAGGGCATGAACAATGTACATTGTTTTAAGTCATTTGTTTTCCGGAACAGAAATTACTTGTATGATTGTTTTCTTAAATAACAACAGTCAATCTCGAAATATAGATCTAAAACACCAGCAAAAAACATATTGGGTCCTTTAAAACTCTTCACCATCAAGCCAACGTGTCCTTGATGACAAAACGGTGAAGCATGAAAATGTTTTGAAGATGGGGATGAAAAATGATCTAAAACCAAAACTTTCTTTTGTTTTTGAAAGATACATAAGTATTTTACCGAGTAAATATTCTACACTCTCTCAAGTAACCATAATGACCTTTTCAGTAATGCTAGCCATGCTTAGAGCAGTAATCATGTTAGCTGCTGCTTTAAGAGCTAAACACGGCTTATAATAATAATTCCATAAGAATTTTGTCTTATTTTTAACATAATAGTGAAACCCTTTGTAAAACCAGCACAATGCAGTCTTTGCTTCTAATATAATTATAATTAATTAATGCCTTCTAACAGCAGAAAAGCTGAAATAAATATTTCAAGTTCTGTTTTATATTATTGTCTGAGAAAAATTGTAATAATTAATCTAAATTTAAAGTTTTGCAGTGTCTCCCATTGCATCTAACAATAATTTATTTTAATTCCATGCTCATCTGTGGGACAAACCACATGAAATAGGTCACCAGCCTAATTCAGTTTGATCTATTTGCAACCAAACGAGATGCAAGTTAGGCTAACAAATATTTGTACCACAAACCATGAGTCCTCCGTCTATGCTCAGTGACCTTGCTGTGTGGCTGAATCAAGTTTTTTCTTTTGTGCACAACAGCCTATGTGAGTTAGCTCGAACAGCAGTCAGATTGCCCTTGTGCCCCCCTCCTCCTACCGTTCAAGCTGCGTGGCCAGCCCCTCCTGCCCGAAGGCGATGATGGAGCAAAGCCTGGTGGGATAGGGGTGTTCAGGTTGGGGGGTTTTGTTGGAACCGTGCCATCCTCTCCTGACTGCACGGCCTGACTAGGGGCAAAGAGGGTGGCTGCTGTGTCTCAGATTGATGAGGACAGGTCTGTGGTCAGGGTATAGAGTGTTGCAGAACAGACGTCCTGCTGGCACATCCTGCCCTCTCTGCCGCGCTCTCCCCCTACCCCGGCCCTCCGCACTCGTCTTATCGGAACTCCTAATTGTCCTTATGAATATTTTAGAGGCCAGCAGGAATGAGAGTTCAGGGTTGGAGGGTATGGTTTCAATGGCCCTGACAGCTAATGATCCATTCAATGACCAGAGAGTAAGAAAGATGGGGAGGAAGAGAGTGAAGAGTTTCAACAAGCTGTACATCAACATGATATCGGTTTTAGATGTATTCACTTTTCTTTTTGAGCAGTTAGGATTTTATGTGTTTTCATTTTTACTACTTGCTTTTTATTCGTTTTAATTTTATAATTTAATTTGTCATTTTCCTTTCCTTGGTCTACCAGCTAAGGCTGTTTTGATAACTTCACTCATGCAAAGAAGTTTACACATATTTTGTGAAATCACAACATATGTATAAGACTCCATTTAACAGTGACATTTCTAGATGCAGATAGTTTTTAGCAACTGATGAAAAAAATATTCCATCCATGCATAAAACATTTGTAGTTGAACCAAACAGAATTTTATGGGCAAGTTCTGATCTCAGGTTTTTGTAAGCCTGAGATCAAAACTTGACCTTTGGACATTTCCGTGGGCTGGCAACTTTTTCCAAGTCCAGCACATTATATTACAAATTAGGGTTGAAAGCTCAAAAAAATAATAGACCAACTTTGCTGTGCTTCAGTCAGTCTTCCTTTTGTCTGCAGAAAGGATTGCTCTTGAACAGCCTGAATTATTCTCACACATATCTTAGAAATGTGTGAGAATATCTAAGAATATCTTAGAAATTCTTACATCTCTAGCTCCATTCTCAAATACCTCACTAAAACTGAAACTGGATAACTTTCAGTTTTCCTCCCACAGTAACACCTTCCTTACCAAAGAGTGTTGTTACTATGACCTGATAGCACTTTGTGTGGTGCGATAACTGAGCAGAAAAAGATGAATTGGTATTGTATGTCAGTCAGGGTCGATCAACCTGAAAATTGCCTGATTCTGATCACGACCTGAACTTTTAGCGCATCTGTAAAAGCATTGCTACAATGAAAAACTGTTTTATACATAACGCTAATATGTTCTTAAGTCAGCCAGATGATGCATTAACCTTTGCTTGGCATTGTTTTTTATTTATTGATTTTTGTCATTTTAAGTAGCACATAATTTTAAAAAGTGGAAGTAATGTGTCCTTTCCATCTTTTCTCTGCTTCCTGGAAATCATCTCACCTTTGTAATCACTGAACTTTTAACAAAATTAGGGCAAATTTTACAGAGAGCTTGGAGTGAACAGCATCAACATGTAAAGCAGACAGTCAAGTTAAGGGCCTCACTCCTCCCCCTCTTCCTCCTCCTTCTCTTCGTGCTGCTTCCTGTCCTCTGAGTAACTAGACAATGGAGTGTGCTAAAGGAAGGATATGAAGACAGCCTCATATCCTGGTATCAGTCCGCTCTGTAATGTGGAATGGTCATGAGATTAAACAAGATATGTCTGGGAATTACAGCAGTCTCCTTGTCTTATAGGTCTCTGCTCTCATCTCACAGCATGTAGTGGGGAATGGAGGGAGAAAGTAGGACTTCTTCATTACAGCAACCTAGTGCTGGACCATGCCGTACTGTGCATAGAAACCAAACCAAAGAGGCTTTTATTCCCCTTAAGTGGGGACTGCATCACCGCAGGGGAAAGAGAACATGATGGTGGTGAAAGTCTCTTAAGATATTATGTAAGAGAAGAAATATTTCTCAGCAGATAAAAGCTTTCCTATCAGCCACCTCCCCGTGATGATTTCCCAGTGCGTTCACACTCAAAGAAGCCCTTTGATAAGCACATTATATGGAACAGCCCGGACACAATAGTGATGTCATAAGGATTAACACGCTACCTTGCATGGTGCGGACGCAGGCACAAGGGGTAATTCATGTCTCTGCAGAGCAAAGAGGGCAGGGGAAAACGAGGCGGGGGCTGGCCGCTGCACAACTGGTTAAAATATAGCTTCTGTGTACTTAAGGGAAGGCAGGAACAAACAGTGCATGAATTAAATATTCATGATGTGCACCACTTTATTACTACAGGTTGCTTTGAAAAGAAGTGGGTTTGTATCTGAACTGTGGTGTAGCAGTCACAGGTCAGCTTAAGTGCAGTGCCCCGCAGAAGTAGGGACTGAACTTATAACAAAGCTGCAATCTGTTATTGGGATTTTGTGGAAGAGACTACACACAAAGTAGAACATAATTGTGAACTGAAAGGAATAGCGACATTTGTTATTTTACTAAATTAAATGCAGCCTTCTAGTTTTAGTCAGATCTAGATTTCAATCTAGATTTTTTTTCAATGTCGGGACCAATACAGATATTGATGTCAGATTAGTTCTTGTCTTGTAAACCTCCTTCAGACAGGATTTTCCTGTACTTAGCTGTTTTCCTTCATCAATTAACTCTTGCTACAAACAGCCTTTGTGTCCTTTCAGAATAAAAGCATGATGCTGCGACCACCATGTTTCACCTTGGGGACAATGTGTTCAGGGTAATGGGCAGTATTAGTTTTTTACCATGCAAAATCTTTTGCATGTAGGCAAAGAAATGTAGTTTTGATTTAATGTCACCAGGTCACCTTCTTTTGTTTGCCATTTCCCCTACATCATTTATGGGGAATGTCTACCTCTACTCCTTCTGGTGTTCTTCTTGTCACTCCTCCAAATGAACCAAATTTGTTATGTATAAGGTAAAAATGTAACTAATTGTAAAGAAAAAAAGATTCTGAGTTCATCACTGGGATGCAAAATCTTGTGCTGCGACCCTAGATTACATATATGGACTGTCTGAATTGCTCATTTTATTGTTTAAAGGTAATAGTCTATCTTAAAATTAAATCAAAGTGGCATCCAAGGTTACCAAACGCTGCTCTAAAGCCTTCGGTCCTGAGCCCAAACTGAAAACCTGAGGAGGCAATTACTGTGCTGAATGTTTCCCATGGCAACAGCAAGGTTAATAACCAGGGCTCAGACCGAGATGAGAGAAAGATGTTTTCTTTTAGATAAGAGAGAACTTCAAGGCCTTGTGCGATGGAAAATATTTTTTAAGGAAGGCTGAAGTATGAGTATAAGCAAACTGATGGACCTGCACTGATGCACTAATAGACAGAAGTATGAAGTGTAGCTTTTATTTATTAATGGAAAAAAAACAAATTTCGTAGCCCGTTTATGCTGCTCTGAGAAAACACCAACTGTCCTTGTAGTGAGTCTTTTAGGGGCCTTATGAACAGATGACCCGTGTTTCCTTGTATTTGTGTCTCTTCCTTATTACACATGCATATTCTTCCTGGACATGCTGTTTAAAAATCTTTGTCAGAGATCTATTCATGTATAGCTGAATATACTTTACAAAGTGCAATCCCCACAGCGAGATTCAACATGTAAAAGCTATTTGAAAGCTGCTTTCATAATGTGAAAACAAGGGAACAGAGGTCTGGAGCAGCAAACAGCTAGGATGTGTGAGAACAGCTCTGCTCTGTGTTAGGGTGGGCTTTAGGGCTGCCCCCTGCTTTGGTCATGTCTCTGCAGGGTTGCCGGTGATTGGCCAAGCATGTGGAGCGAGGTCTTGACAGGTGTTTGGAAGATGTACACCTGCTTGGCCATGTGCTTAGTCAGTGATCCGTTTACTAGAAGCTGTGGAAAATGTCAGGCTGGGTGAGAAGGAGCGGCATGCATTTCAAGGATATCAAATCATTAGTTAATTCTGTTGAACGCATGAAGTTCTGATTAAGCAATGAGAAGATTTTAGTGAAAAGTTGCAGTCTGTGTCCCAAAACATGACAGCATATGTGGAACGTCCTTATACATAAAGAAAGCTGGACATGTTGAAGCTGGAGAAATTGCAGGTTTAAAAAAATATTTCAATCAGCTGACTAATGTGACTGTATCTTTGGGAAACAGGACTTGACAAGAGAAATGCATCCTTAGTTGATCATCTACTGTTGATATTCTTAAACTTATTTTCCAAGGTACATAAATTGAAATCTATAAGCTCAAAGACTCAGATCCACTCCAGATGAGTAAACCCCCTTTTAGAAATGTTTTTAACTTATAAGCAAAATTAATGACTTAAACCTACAATTTTTTAGACCCAATTCAACTGTAATTTTTGACAGTAAGGCTCAATAACCACCCTCTACTTAGAAAACTTCTATTTAAACTTGAGTAACTTTATTTTCCGTACTCCAACAAATTAAGTGACTGAGTTTTTGAAAAATACATGGAATTTATTGAACAAATGTAGTCTTTTGTAAAGCTCTTAAAATACACTTCTATTACTTTTATGATACGAGAACAACAGTTTTCCACGTTTCCTACAAAAGTAAAAAAATATATATATATTATAAAATTATTATTGTAAAATAAAATCTGCATTCCATCATAATTACATGGCCTACAATAATACATTCTACTTAACTCACTCATAAATGAAAATATTAAATGTGCTTTGCTTTTATGACACAACCCAATACTATATCACCTCTGGAGATGGACTCATTTATTGTATATATGGTAGCATTTTAGGAATAAGCTGCGCTGTCTTATCAAAGTATGTTATTTTTTATATTTTTAAAATACTCTTCTAACAAAGTGAAAACAAATTATTTTGTATTTTTTAAATTTTGTAGTAGTAGAGTGCTAGTGCTAGTAAGATCACAAGATATCTAAAAAGACACAAGATTGGTTCTTTCCCTCATCTTATGGGGCTTTTTTTGTCTGAATAATTTTTTGGTCTGTGTTAAATGGTTTAAAGGCAGCAAAGAGCAAAGTAGACATTTGACAAAGGTTGGAGAAATATTTCACAAGTCCTCTTTAAAAGATTAGCTCATATTTTAGATCATTGTATGCAATATTAAAAGAAATAAGAATGGAGCTAAAACTGTTCAGGACAACTTTATGAACAGATTTACCCTTGACTGCTATGGTTTGGTAGGGACTCACTTAAACTACTGCTAACAACACCTCCCCAAATGGCTTTTGCCAATGGGTGTGGTGTGCTGAAGCCTGGCCAGACTTGTTGTGAAAGCAGAGCAGATCTGCCCATCTCAACCAATGTGACCAACATATTCCCATAATGAGCAGGTTGAAACCTAAATTTGCAGGTTGAGACCAGATCTTTGACTCACTGGTGGTGAAAGTGCATAGTTTGACTTCAGTAAACACAGGCCTTTCAGGACCCTAACTAAAGAGGGCCGTTTTAGTAAACAGGAAATGAACCAGCAAGGCGTTTTCTTAGAATGAGAAGAATGCCTCTGCTCTGTACCACACCAAACAGCAATGCATCTGTGGTACAGCAATGGTCATTCATTATCCAGAGGGCTTCTCTCTCTTGCGGTCCTCTGGGCATTGTGGACACTTATGTGGGTGTATTTTTTTTTTCTCTGAACTTCCTTATTTTCTATCACAGCTGTCAAACAGCAGCATATTTTCCATGCGCAGTATGCATATTAACATTGTTTATTGTGCCCCGAAAATACACAGCTCTCAAAAAACCCTCATGCACCAGAATGAATGGAGGCGAAGGGAGCAGTTTGAGACTTTGGCACCTTCCAGTTATAATGAGCCGGGGAATTATGCAGGAGTTTAACAGAGCCAAGGAACAGGTTTTAGGAAATGCAGCTCATGCTGAGGTTGTGGTGAGCAGAGCTGGGTTAGCCGCATTGTCTGCACAAACCTAAAACCTACATCGCTTGTCAGAGGATGCAGCAGCTGTAGAGGAGCCCCCTCCCCCTCAACTTCCACACATATCATACACACGTGCACCACATATACAGTTTCTGTTTCACACACATTCATTCACGCACACATGCACACATTTTCAACTTCGCTGGGTGATGAGGACCAGAAACAGAGAGTGAGGTCTCATTAGAGCTTGTAGGTTTCCCCTTCCCTGGCTCGTGCTCCGACCCCCGCATCCAGAGGAGTTGGTGACCTTCCTGTAGAGATGAGGCCTCCAAGACAGCGTGCAGACAGGGCAGGGCCCTACCATGGACCTGTGGCCGCCTGATAGAGGAGTCTTGAGAGCGGCACATAAATCATGTTTTTGATGTACACTTCCTCGATATCACAAGCTGTCATATGCTGTCAGCGAGTCTTGTTAACGCTGCTATTCAGAGCTGTAATGAGGAGCAGAGACGAGTCTGTACGAAGGGGAGCATGGGAACATAACGTTAGGGATATTTGTTGACTTGTTCCACATGTTTCTCACTCGCCAGAAGCCTCTTTGTGATGTTACCACATTGTGCACTCACAAACTCTTTAAATTTGATGTTAACTATGTAAATCTGTTCTTAGCTAAATCTATTGAAAAAATACGATAATTGAATTTTTCATAGATTAACGTTCATGATATCCAAGTTAGACACGGTTCAGATCAGAGTGACCCAACTGTAGCTGAAACACAATAAGTCAACTACAATGGGCTGATTGTAGCTGACACAAATGCAGGTTCTTAACACCTTGCAAAAGTACTGCTATCACTTGAACTAATTTAAATTTTGACAACTTTTAACCACAAGTGTTAGAGTAATACATTGCGTTTTATTGTGACATACCAAAACAAAGTACCATGGTGCATAATCATGTAGTGAAATAAAAAGTACATATGCAGATGCTTCTAAATGCACCTCTTTTGAACCCACTACCTTCGGAGTTTTCTTTAACACTCAATCCATAATTTAAAAATGGAAAGATTAGCGTTAGTGGTTGTTAAATCTAACTTTTTGGGCATCCTGAATACACTATTCCCACAGAAAAGTGTTGGTAGCAGCATTGTGATGAGGGGATGCAGTTTTTTTCAGTAGAAATAAGGCAATGGGCGGTAGTTAAACAAAAACAGACAAGGGCGTTCAGGACAATTCTGGAAGAAAGTCTGCAAATGTACGATTGGATGCATTAGATCAAAGTATTTTCATGAGTTGGAATAGTGCAATCTAAGTATTGCCCTGAATCCAATTAGAAGGCTGTTACATAACTTAGAAATTTCAGAACAGCTCCCCATTTCACCTGAATTAGATTGGGTCAGATGTCTTTGCAAAAGTATGGACAACACATTTTCTCTTTAATTTCCAAAATAAAAATAAAACGCGTTGAGGTTTGTGTTTTTAGCCTTTAAGTGGTGTCATTATTTAATTATGGACTTGTAAAAGACTCTAAGTAAAGGTATGAAACATTTGTCAAAAAATACAGCATTGCTGTCATAGTGGCCTTTTTTCTTCTGCAACTAAAAAGCTTTTGACCAGAACACTGAAGCTGAAGCATTGGACAGCCCAGAAGTGTCAGCTGTGGTTTTAGAAGTGAGAATTGCTAACTTCAACTTTCATTGAGCGAAAAAACAAAAATAATAAAAAAATCATATTTGTGTGCAACCTTTCGACTTTTAAAAGCATTGTTCACTCAGACTTTGTGTCAGATGTCTTAAGCACCTCAGACAACATTCTTTGCTTCTCATGTGATTTAAAATTTAAGTCTGTGTCTTAGTGCACTCCCAACTTGGCTCAATAATGCTGTTAAAGAAGGCCTCTGTGGGAGTCACACCATCTGTCTCCCATCTTGTGCTTCATTATTCCTTCTGTATGTTTCTGCCTACAGAATTTATTTCCTCTCAGATTAGACGCCTCTATAACGATATCAAGGCATAAGAAGCCCCATATTTTTTTTTATTCACAGCACTGTAACTGAGAAATAATAGACAACAAAAGCATCTCGCATACCATGTCTGTTCAACTGTGCAATTTCATTTCAGAAATTGAGAAACAAAGGCCAAAATGACTGTGCTAGTCCCGATGCTGATGACTGTTTCGGGCACAGCCCCCTCATGGATGACCATTTCGGCAAACTAAGCGAAGACAGTGATTTAATGTACAAGCGCTGTGGTGTAAGTACTTCTTTTTGTCTCCTGCTATTTTGTGTTGATTTTTTGTCTTTATGTTGATGTTCACCACAGGCGCTAAACAAGAAAGAACACAGAGGTTGTGATAGCCCGGACCCCGATGCCTCATATGTCCTCACTCCTCACACAGAAGAAAAGTATAAAAAAATTAATGAGGAGTTTGATAATATGATGAGAAATCATAAAATCGTAAGTACTGTAAATGCAACGTTCTTGCTTGGCTTTGTGGCACAAAAGGATTTTTTTCCTTTTTATTTATTTAACTTTTTGTTGCTCTCTAGTTAACTTGTGTCAGAACTACACTTCCTTAAGACTAATACCCTTTTATGGGGTGCATTTTTTTCTTCAGTTGATTTATTTTGCAGCTGATGTTTTGCCACACCCTTATCAGATTGCATTTCATTAGCAGATGAAATGTTGCATGTTTCTGCTAAACAGATTACAGCCTATTATCAAGGGGATAGTTCCTATAAATTTGAGAGAGCACTAACTATTTTAACACATAACAACGTGCTATAAATACTTCAATAATTAATTTGTATTGCAAGTACTCCTGTTATGATATCGATGGCATGCTAGTTAAAAATACAAATCAAGATTGCAAAATAACATTAAGCAGTAAAATTCTTGAGTGATTTTCTTAAAGGAGGCAGGGTTTCATAAAAAAATATATATATTAGGACTGGGCAAGAACATATTCTTTCTTACTAAACGACCATTTATTTTATTTTATTTAAAGACTCTTACTTTGCCATTAACAAACTAATGTCAGCACCCACCCGGCTCACTGGATGATACTGTGATGAAATGCACCTGTTGTTTTCCACTCAAGGCTTTGCAAAGTCAGCACTTCGGAAGACGATGCAAATGAATTGAGATTCTTGTATGTTATAGTCTCCTCTGCAGCTGGTTTCTGTTGTGGTGAAAAAAAAAACATTCTGAAGAAAGAGGTCTTTATTTTTATTTTAAAAGGTAAGGTTACTTCAGAAGTGCTGATTGCTGCAATGCCACAGTGTTCACAGTATGCATGACTTTGGTTTTGTATTTTCTCTTTTGTTTGTGTTGTCTGTTTTTTTTTGTTTGTGTGTGTATGTATGTCATGGACGTATGAGAGTTCATCTGTATTTAAAAGATCATGATTTTTATGTATTTATCCAGACACAGGTACAAAAATGAGAAAATCATGAAAATGTTATTTTATTTCAATAATGCCGTATTTATTTATATTTTAAAGATTCATTTAGACACATAGTAATATATTGCACCTATTTATTTCTAGGTATTTTGATGATTAAGGCTTGATGCTAATGAGAAGTGAGAAATTTAGAATATGACACATATCCAATAGGAAATATGTTATTTTATTCTGTTATTGATTACACATTCACTGTTTCGACAGTTGTCCAGTTGACATTTATTGACACAAAAGGTTATTGCTAAAAATGTTGAATGACCTGCATTTGTATAGCACTTTATTAAGTCAGAGGACTCCAAAGCACTTTACACTAGAATCAGTCATTCACCATTCATACACACACTGATGGTGGTTCCAGCAAAGTACAGAATGCATACGGTGCATTACATGGACTTGCACTTATAATAGGTTAACATTTCTGCATCTTTCTTGTCACTGGCCATTTTATAATTGTCAAAGAAACTTATTTTTTTGTTTTCTTTAGCTGTTAATTAAAACTAACAAATACACATTTGAAATGTATTACTTGCGTAGTAAATCTTTAAAAGTTTGATGTTTTGTAGTAAATATTTGAAGCAAATTAACTTTTGAATGATAACTCCAGTTTGTTGAGCTTCTTCTTTGTACCTTATTATTGATGTTTAGCAGAGGATTGTAAACGTTTTAATGGAGCACATTTACTTTAGTCATTTTTGGGAAGGTCTCTGATCTTTGTAAATGTATTAGCTTTTCAAATCCCCCTCTTTGCAGGAACTGTCTGTTGATGTTGCTATGACAACTGACAGTCAACCACACATCAGAACTTGGATTTGGTATGTGCTGTGTGTAAATATTTATCTGTGTGTCTCCTGCTCCAGCCCACGGCGTTGCCTCAGCAGAACTTCTCCATGCATGTGGCGGTGCCCGTGTCCAATCCTAACGCCATGTACCAGGCGGGAGGGAATCTGGGCAGCCAGGCCCTGGCAGCAGCAACAGCTTCGCTGAATGAGAGCGGGATGCTGTCCCCTCCGCTGGCCTCCCTGCACAGGAATGTCGTCTCCGGTGGAGGATCTCAGAGGCCCACCAGTGCAGGAAGTGCAGGTTAGTAAACAGATATTTCTTCAGTGGTGAATCAAGTTCCGATAGATGTTTTCAGTTTTTGGTTTTCACTTCCAATACTCACTCTGGCTGTGGCAGTGATAAAATGCTTTCTTAATTTAGAAGCATAAATACTGAAAGCCTGGGGAAAAAGTGAATGTGATTCTCTGCAGTGCTACTAATTTCTTAATTCCCAGATTGTGTTATGAATAACATATGCTGTGTTAATTAGTGGGCTCTAACTATTTGTTAGCTGTAGCTTCGTGACTATTGAAAATACTGTTGTTTTTTTTATTTTTTATTTTTTCAGATTTTCTCATGTAGATCTCAGTTTTATATTTGGATGGATGGATGGATGGATGGATGGATGGATGGATGGATGGATGGATGGGTGGGTGGGTGGGTGGATGGGTGGATGGATGGGTGGATGGAGGGGTGGTTGGT